>PVLD010002592.1:0-124701 GCA_004027595.1 Dinomys branickii | reverse complement strand
AAAGGAAGCAATTCTCCATAACTATTCCTGGAGGCAGGTATTACCCTGATACCAAAACCAGAGGAAGAACTAGCCAAAAAAGAGCGCTACAGGCCAATCTCCCTAATGAACATAGGTGCAAAAATCCTCAATAAAATACTAGCAAACAGAATGCAGCAAATCATCATGAAGATCGTACACCATGACCAAGTGGGACCCATCCCAGGGATGCAGGGATGGTTCAACATACACAAATCAATAAACATTACACAGCACACCAACAGAGCCAAAGTCAAAACGACTTGATCATCTCAATAGATGTAGAAAAAAACTTTTGATAAAGTCCAACACTCATTCCTGATAAAAACCCTACAGAAAATAGAAATAGATGGCCTTTACCTCACTCTGATAAAAGCCATATACAACAAAACAACAGCAACATCACACTAATGGACAAAAACTGAAAGCTTTCATTCTATTTTTTTTTTTGAAAGCTTTCATTCTAAAATCAGGAACAAGACAAGGATATCCACTGTCACTGCTCCTATTCAGTATAGTTCTGGAAATATTAGCCAGAGCAATTAGTCAAGTAAGAGAAATAAAAGGAATAAGGATATGAAAGGACAAAGTTAAATTGTCATTACTTGTAGATAACATGATACTCTGTATAGAAGACCCCAGAAACTCCACAAAAAGACTCCTAGAGTTAATAAGCAAATTCAGTAGCATGACTGGATATAAAGCTAGCACTCGAAAATCAATAGCAACCCTGTACACAAACAACAAATTCACTGAGAGAGAATTTAGAAAAACCACACACTTTACAATAGCATCCACAAAAATGAAATACTTAGGAATCAATCTAACAAAAGAAGGAAAACATCTTTATGTTGAAAATTATAGTACTCTGAAAAAAGTGTTCTGAGAGGATAAGAAAATAGAAAGATATCCCTTGCTTATGGATAGGAAGAACCAACATTGTGAAAATGGCCATACTCCCAAAACTGTTAAACAGATTTAATGCAAGTCCTATCAAAATACCATTAGCATATCTCACAAATCTAGAGAAAACATTCCTAAAATTCTTTTGGAAAAAGAGGAAATAGCCATCACAATCCTGGGAAACAAAGGTAAGGCAGGAGGCATCACAGTCCCTGACTTCAAATTATACTACAAAGCTACTGTGATAAAATCAGCATGATATTGGCAAAAACAGACCTGAGGATCAGTAGAACAGATTAGAAGGTACAGACAAAACTATAAACATACTCAACCACCTTATATTTGACAAAGGGGCCAAACATGTTTACTGGAAGAAAGATAGCCTCTTTAATAAATGGTGCTGGAAAAACTGGCTTTCCACATGCCAGAACTAAAACTACACCCCTGTCTATCGCCATGCACTAAAGTCAAAATGGATCAAAAATCCAAATATTAAAACAGAATCACTAAGTCTATGGGAAGAGAAAGGTAGAAATCTTGAAGACGTAGGGATAGGCAGAGAGTTCATGGACAAAAACCAAACTGCATGGGATATACTTCAAAGAATCAACAACTGGGATCTCATCTTATTAAGAGGTTTTTGCACATCTAAAGAAATCCTACATATTGGAAAAGAATTTTAGTCAAGTGCCCCTCAGACAAAGGACTTCTATCTAGAACATCTAGAACATAAAAAAACTTCACATTTACATTTGAGCCCATCTCCCAAATATTCCATTATGTATGTGCAACAATTACCAAATCTGAAACAATTGGAAACACTCTGGTCTCAAGCATTTTGCATTAGGGCTATTCAACCTATACCTACAAGGTGATTGACCACATGTGAAAATAAGCCTGCTTCCTAGGTTTATTTCAGTCTTCTGAACACACATGGCCAGAGAACCACTGCTGCTGTGCATCAGGAAATATACAAGGGTGGTGCTGTCACTTTCCTGCACACAGTCTCAGAAAACCACACTCTAGAGGGCACGGAAATCAATATCGAAAATGAGACATCAAGTTACCGCAAAGAGCTATTTTTGCTTATTCCAAATTGCTCTGTTTCTCTAAGTAGCTATTTTCAGCCAGCCGCTTCCCCGGCTATGTATAGGGATGGCGCTGCAATTTAAACCCAAGTGGGAAAGAAAAGAAATCTGAAAATAGGCTTCCCTCCCACGGGTAAATCTGGGACAACTGAAAAGGTGGTGGGAGTCAGTTCTTTGCCCAAATATACGACGTCTTCAGATTTCACCCATGGGTTGGAGACCATGAAGAAATAAATACCCCTCTATGTGGGGGTGGGCGATAACTTCTTAGTAAGTGCTCAGGGTTTAAAAACAGGAATTTCGGAGGCAATGTCTTCCCTGTGCCTGGCGTAGACTGCTTCCTGTCCTGTCATGTACTGCTGTCCAGGGACCCTGTTTAGACAGCAGGTGAGGGGAAGCTCAGGCCTATTTTTAAAATTTTTGGTTTTCTGATCATGAGGGAGAATGTGGACAAAAGAGGAGAGCAGCAGAGGGAAGGTGGCCCCACGCATTGGTCCAGGGAGTCACTCAGCAATTATTTACTGGTTCTACCGTCCCAAAATACACTGAATATGACCACTTGGCTCCATGCCCTTTGCTGCCACCTTGTCTCTGCTGCGTTTATTTTTCACCTTGGCCGGGGACTTCCTGTTTTCGTCCTTGGTTCATCCAGTGCATCCTCTAACCTGCAGTCAGAGACAGCCTTTTAAAAGTGGTGATTGGACTAAACCATAGCCTGATTAACATTAATGTATAGTAAAAAGTCTAAAAGTTAATAGCGGGTGTCTCTGGGGATGGGGTGAAGGAAGATTGTGCCTGAATCCTTGTGGTTTTGAGTTTTGTACAGTGAGCTTACATTACTTTCATAATTTAAAGAGCATTTCAAATATTCAGTTTGGTTCCTGCACTTTAGGAGCTCTTAATTTTGCATTAGAGTCTCAGGCAGTAAAAATTCTAGGAATTTCCCTTGTTGACTGTGGCTCTGAGGAGCAGAAGCCATAGTCACCTAATGAAAGTTGTTGAAGAAAGGAACCTTTAGGAAGAAGGTGCTGGGGCACTGCTGCCCGAGGATTGCTCCGTAAGCCAGCACTGATAATGACCAATGACCAGAGGTTGGCAGGGTGTCATTTGCTGGGGAACAGCACCAGGGACTCAGCATCAAGGCTCAGATGCAGTTCTGTGACTCTGTGTGATGTCCCAGCAGGGACCTGCTCTTAGCTCAACTGCTTGTTCTCCAAGGGGCTTAAGCACCATCTTCTTTTCCCCTTTCTATTGCTAATTTCTATCAGACAAACACAGTCCTAGAAGCCTGGAATGATCTCTTAGTTTCATGTGCACAGAAAGTATGGCTAGCAGATTTTTCTGTGAGGGAAAAAGAACACCCCAAATTACATGAGGTCAAGTTTGGTGCCAAAGGTGGAATGATAGAAGGTTTCCAGAGCAGGTGGCCAGGGAGGAAAAATCGGCACAGGTCTTCCCAGCTAACTTGACCTTGGGGCTTCAACCTCCGAAGCTGCTTCCCTTGGAGCTCAGCTCCAGGGGCACCTGCCTGCCCACCTCCCAGCTTGCCTTCTCCCCAGCCAGCTTACTCCCTTTGGCATGGGGCCACTTCTTGATTTGGCTCATTGTTTGCTTCAGAGAGAGAAGTCATACTGCTGTCCAAAGAGATGACATATCCTTTAGCTGTCATTATTCTTACTGTGGAATAAATAGAGATGTTGGTTGGATTGGACAAGTGCTTTATGAAGCCTACCTTGTTCCCTGTACTCACTTAGACGTTTACAAATTGGCTGAACCATGTTTTTATTTTTTCCACCACCTCAAGGCCATACCATTTCTCTTTTTAATATACAGACTATGCCTTGCACAGAGTAAGTGCCAATAAATATTTGTTGAATTGATTTTCCTCTTCAAAGATGTGGCAGAAAGACCCTCCTGCCTTATGCACATAATTCTTTCATGAGGCTATTGTTGAATTCCTTCTGTATGGATATTCTTGCATGGGCCAGTACAGGAGAAGTCTGAGTCTGAGCTGAGTGTGACCTGGATCAACAGACACAAAGGCAATCCAAGGCTGCACACAACTGGTGGGGCAGGAAGCCTAGAGGCGGAAAAAGAAAACACTCCCAGGTCCGTGTGGACAGGAGACAGCTATGAGCCAGAGATAAGGGTCAAGGTAAACGGCAGAGAATATATGAGGTAAGGAAGAGATGAAGGAGCAGAGAGCAGAGTGGAATGATGTGATGGGTTCAAGTCCAATTCGGTGAGTGACCGGGATTGGCCAACATCTTAGGCTTTGTGCCCTAGTGTTACGGCAGGTGCCACCTTGGGCAATTTCTATGTGCCAATAGTTAGAAGCTGAGAAATGTAATACGAAAAGGAGGCAAATGAGCAAGACTTAGAAATATCTAGTGTCCTTAAAGAGTTCTTTACAAGTATTCTTCCCACATGTGTGTTCACAGGCACTCAGTATTTCCAACTCAGTTGTATCTTGGAGGGGGCCCCTGGACCCAACTCTGTCATGCCACAGACTAGGAAGCAGGCTCACATGGTTAAAATCACACATAACTGGCTAAAGAAAAATCAGGTGCCATCCAACAAGCCAAAAGCTGTCTGAGTTGGACATCCTAACTCACATTTATACTTTGTTTTTTATTCTTCTGGTTTTAATTTTACACTGTTTTAAGGATAAGTTGTGCTCGTCACTATTGGAAGCCATGATGTAACTACCTAGGGCATGACAGATGCCTCTCAGAAGCCTCCAGCCTCTAATAATAATAGATCCCTGAATCTCTGCTACTGTGACCAGGTTGCTTTGGAAAGGACAGCTTACTAGGGGTCCAAGATGCGTGAAAAATGAAAAGCTTCTGCTCTCTCCCATGCTACAGCATTGTGTCGCTCTCCCCTGCGCAGCTAGTTTCCTCCCATTCTGTGTGGCTCCTTGCATAGAGCCCACTTCCTGCCACTCTTCTGTTTTGTGTGGTGTCTCTGACAGAGCCCTGCACTGCCCCAGGAGCCCTCTACTCCACCTGCCTGTTTGGCCCCAGTCAAGGTAACTGGATGTTACCTATAAACACAAGAGACTGATACATAGCCATGTTCATAGATGACATAAAGAGCTCATGCAGCTGAACAATTTTTTAAACAGATCAGAGACTGAATAAAACAGGTCTGTACAGGGTTTCAAAGGACATTAAGAATAAGAAATCCTACAACAGATGGGTACATTGTTTTGGAATTTGTCCCTGTGAGTAAGCAGAGAAGGAGGGAAGAGCTGAGAGCCCTAACAAGGGCTGAGCAGCCATGGATATGCTCAGACAGGGAGGAGAACATTTTGCCACCTCATTTACCAGACTTCCAAATACCGCTGCCTCCCCCATTGCCGCCTGACACCTCATTCTGCAGCTCTCTGAAGCTCCCACAGCCCAGTATGATTGTTCCCTCACAGCTGTGCTGCTGACCCCTGTGCAAGAGGCTCCCGCCTGCACCCAGCCTCATCTTTCCCCTGTGAAATCCTGGCTGTTAACTGAGTGGCCGTGACCTCCCAGATGTATCTTTTGCATGTCCTGATGTGGAAACCAGACTGTGCTCTGTAATTCAGTCTCCTGCCTCCCCACAGTAAGGCAGGGTCCTCTCTGGAAGGCTGATGCAAGGTTTTTCAAACCAGCAAAGACATCACCTAAACGTCTGAATGCACCCATATGTTAAAAACTGGCCAGCGACACTGCTAATGGCTGAGAGAAGCTTGGGAAACAAGGAAAAGATGTCAAATCTTGCACATTTGAACAGTGCAGATCTGTGACCAGAACACTCATGTCCGAGAGCTGCAAGTCCCCACACACTCAGTGGCTGTGTTGCTGCTAAGATAAATCTCTGTCTTCTCAGTTTGCAAAATGGATTTAATAATCAAAATAATGGCCCTATCTACTTTATAAGGTTTTTGTGTGGATCAGAGAGAAAAAGCCTTATGAAACACATTTTTGAAAACTGTAGATTATTAGTTCCATAATTAGCCAGTGCATTGTTCAAACTAAGTGCTCCTTGGACTTTAGAACTGTAGCTTGACTGTGAAAGAAATGTTATTATTTCGTGGCATTTCTTACCTGGTATTCTTATTTGTCTGTTTATTACTTATCTTTCCTTCTAGACTATAATCCCTGTGTGGTCAGGAACCTGTCCACATTACTCAGAAGTACATCTCTTGTGCCTTGAGCGGGGGTCTTGGTACAGAGATAATGCCCACTAAGTCATTTTTTTGAGGGGCTGCATAGCAGCTTTATGACTCAGAAGGAAATGTTGGGAACAGTTAATATGGACTCAAATTCAGTGAATGCAATCTTACTAGAATTAGCTGCTGGTGTAGAAATGAAATGTGTCTCAGGATGTGACCTGATCATCTTGAGGACTGAAAGATAGGAAGAGACACGAGGCATGAAGAACAGGTAAGAGATCTGTGAATTTGAGCAGGGAGAAGTTTGTTTGGCATGTCTTCTGAAGGGTTTGCCTCACCTACAGAGGGATATGGTTTGTGTTGATCCAAGATTTTCAAAACTGGAATGGGTCTGCTCAGGAAGTGGTGAGTTCTTTGACCTGGACACTGCTCAGGAAGAGGTGGGGTGAATTTGTGGTGGATGGAAACTAGAACACTGGACAAGATATAATGTGGCCACTATGGTTTCATTTAATCCTAACCTGTATAGCTGAAGAAGCAAAGTCATAAAAATTAAATAACACATAAATAGGAAAAGAAAGGGGAGATTTGGGGCCGCTTTTTCTTCCTTGAGAATCCTTACCATCCTCAGGCCCTGTGTCCCCTCAGGAGCCCTCGGACACAGCCCACACACAGCTCAGAGCAACTTGAGACCCATGGGCTCCTTCCCCAGCCAGCCAGACCTCTACCCCTCACTGAGTGTGTGGCACGAGTCCAGCCCTCAGCTCCTTACCCCACTCTCCAGCCAGGTGTTTTCCCTCAGTATAAGGAAGACAACTGTTTACTTCATGCTGAGCTGGTTATTAGGGGCTTTCCATATATGACCTCAGCAAACCCTTGCGGAATAGGAATTGGGAGCCTGCTGTTAGGCGCTGGATGTTTGTGCCCATTCATATGTTGAAGCCCGACCTCAGTATGACTACTTGGGGATGAACTTCCAAGGAAGTAATTAAGGTTAAATGTGGTCATAAGTTTGGGCTCTGACTGCCACTAGTGCCCTTATGAGCAGAGAAACAGATCTCTCTCCCTCCTTCCCTCCCTATGAGAGGACATAGCATGAAGGGAACCATCTGCAGGCTACCAGAGCCCTCACATGGGGGGCTGCATTGAAGAGCACTTTGGTCTTGGACTTGCAGCCTCAGAGCGATACGTGAATATCTATTGACTAAGTCACCCAGTCTGTGATATTTAAAGCGGAAGGCATGATTTGAACCTCCATTCTATTACCAACTAGATGAAGGGTCTTGGACACAGTTTTTTTTCCTCTTGGAGCCTCAGCATAGTCTTCAGTAAAATGTGGATCACAACCCCTATTGCACAGGCTAGTGTGAGCACTGAGTGTGAAGTTTAGGGTGTCTGGGGCACAGTAAAACTCTTAGGAAATGTGAGATTATAGGGAGACAACCCTGTTTGGAGATAGGAATGTCTTGGTGTCGTCACTTGAAAAAAGAGGAACAGTTGCGACTTAAATTACCTACTCCATCAAGACTGTCTCTTCTGCACATGGAATTTGAAGTTCCCACTTGTTTCTCAATTGCTTCTGGGGAGAGTAGAAAAGGGCTCATTTCCTACCAACACCAGCATCTCCTGGGTCTCTGGTTCACATCTAGAGCTCTTTCTGCATTCTTTTCTGTGGAATTTTCAGATCATAGCTGAGTGAACTGATACCTCTGCTGTACATTTAAGTCCTCCTACCCTTCAGACAGAGGTGACAATTCCAGATACAAAATACTAAGTAATAACGGTTGCCCTGGGGCCGTAATTCACACTCAGAAGGGTGGCTGGAGGTATCCCATGGAGGAACCGGCTTACTGGTAGTCCACTGAGCATTGCCAGCTTGTTGAACAAAATCACAGGCAGGGAGAGATTTACAGCTTATCTAAAAACATCCCAAATGGCAATGTCAATTCCAGACAAACAGCAGGAGAGGGTACTTGGTGCCAAATTACAGGCCCAGCTTCTGAAAAGCAGCTGCCCTTGGTGTTCACCTCCACCACTTCTCAGCATGCTGCCTTTTCAGCATGTGCACATCTGGATGTGCAAGGAGGAGCAGGAACTATACATTTGTCTTGCTGCTGAAATACAGCTCCCTGGGGACTCAGCGGGTTGGACCAACACAGATACTTCCTGCATCCTGACCTCAAACAAGCCCTTATTCTCCAGGATAACAGAAGGAAAAGCTTCCAAGTCTACAACCTGCTGTCAGCTAGGAATTCAGGCATCCTTGCTTCATGCTGAGAGGAGGCACTTAAACTTATCACTGGCTGGGCTGAGCTGAGTGGAGAGGGAAGTAGGAAATGTGATTAACATGTAACTGTAAAATGTTGCAGCCATAAAACGAAAGTAGAAAAGTTATGTGTGAGTAATGGCTGCATGAATGGTCCCATCAAGCCACTTCCAAAAGCCCCATCTCACTGAACAGCAGTCATCCTGCTCCACCACCTGAAAACATTCCAAAATGAGTGACATTCTGTTAGCAGGCAGACTGATTGCCTCAGAGATCCTGACCACAGTCAGATTGCCAGAGTCTCAAACTTTATGTAGTTGACTTTAAAAACAGGGTTAGTCCTGCAGGGAGAAGGATGGGGTTTGCCAAACCGCTCAACAGCAGGGTTGTGATCAGGTGTGATGTGTTACAATTAATCTATATCCAAGGTAAACAAATCATGCTGTGAAGAAAAGAGAGGAAAGGAAAACATACTGGAGATTATTCCTAAAATACACATAATCATCTCACCTGTATTTGGAACTGATTTTGTGATGGAAAGAAACTGTTAAAGAACAAAGAACACCACCAACCAGAGAGCTGCGGTTACCTGCTTCCCTTGTAGGGAACTCACACCAGCGAAAAGACTCACTAAGTGGCCGCTCACTAAAGATTTTGTGTCCCAGAAAAGAGAGTTTTATTGTGGTTATTCTAACTAAGGATGGATTATTACAGCCTGGGACTGATGGAATGAAACTCTTTAAATCTATACTATAAATCCATAAATCTGTCAATGATGAGTTAAAACAAGTCCCATTTTTCAGTTTTTAGGAGAATCATTCTTTGGCTCCAGCATGCTGGAATTGCTCACATTCATGGTTCTTTCTCAGGCTGGGCTGACCACATGAGAAGGCATGAAACACGGCATCCAGTGTCGGTATCTTGGAGGCAAATTCTGCTGCAAGTGGGAAGTTCTTCTGCAGAATGGAGTAGCTGAGACAGGAACCGAGAGAGACTTCACAGGAAGCTGTTCTGAGAAGTGTCATTGCTGAAGTGTGGGGAAGAGACTTTCAGGAACAACACGGAGCCACAGCTACTTCCTGCCATGCTTGCTAGGTGCTCCTGTGCCCTCCTCAGAGAGTTTGTGACAGTTCCATTCCAAAATGGCTTTCATGCTACTCCTTCTGTGTAGGTCTCTGGTTCTCACATCTCCCTAGACTCTCTCTTTGCTATCCTGGAGTGGTCTTGCCTTATCTGGTTCTCTGTGAAATTCATTCTCTTGGGTAGGGTTGATACTCCTGTCTTCTCCTTAAGTTATATTGTTCTGTTATCTGCCACAAACCACTTCCTACACTAAAGGTCTGGTAACAAGAACCAAAAGAGCCTCCAAGTTGATTGGTGAAGTTAGATAAGACAGATGTAAGGATGTTCTCTTGAATGTGTTCAGCTCAGCTCAATGCCAACAGATCTAGCTAAAGGAGCCTCCTGACCCGTACCCTGGAGCAGTGCAGAATACTTGACTATGTGCTGGGGACACCAAGACTCCAGTTTGAGTCCTCTATTATTTACTAACAGTGAGACATGGGTAAGAAATGTGATCATCTTGAGCTTCTTCTGATGTGTGAAATGAAGGTGTTTCTAGACCCTATTTGATAGGGTATTGTATTGGTTAGGGTTCTCTAAAAAAACAGAAGCAATAGAAAAAATATAATAGCTTTTCAGTCTAAGGAGTGGCACATCGCAGAACAAGATAGATCAAGCATACAGCACGGGTCTGAACCCGGAGGCTGGGGGGCTTCCTGGAGAGTTGCTGGTGTTGGTCTGCATTGAAAGGGTGAAAAACTAGAGTCTGATATCCACAGGTGATGCCACACCCATTCAAACAGAATGGAGCTTTTCAAATGCAAGCTGACTTTCCTACTTCTTTCCCCATCATTTCATCCAGGCTACTATTGCTTAGTACTACCACAGTCATGGGGTTCTGCTTTTTCATGCCAATAATCTCTAGAAACATGATACAGACATACTCAGAAGCATGCTTTATCAGGTCTTTCTGAGTCCAGTCAAGTTGACATATCATAAACAGTCACCGCTGATACAGGAAATAAACAAGATCTGCTTAACATACACCTAGAACACTCTTAGAACCCAATAAAAAGAGCAGCTCTGTTCTTGGTAGCAGTGGAATAGTTCTGTGTCTCATTTGCTGTGATGGTTACATGGATCTACATGTGCGGGAATGGCATACAAATACACACACATGCTGACCCAGTGCCAATTTCTTTGTTCTGATTTTGTACTATAGTTGTACTGACAACCTTTGGGTGAGGGGTACAGAGGACATCTTGTCTTATCTTTGCAATTCCTATCAATCTCTAGTTATTTTAAGGCCATAAAAGTAAAAAAAAAAAAAAAAAAGGCTGTGGAAGGAATAGTTAAAAAAAGGTTATTGCTGGTAGGAGATTTAATTTCCTTCTCTGCTGCTGACTCTAGGGCTCTTCTTGTAGACTCTATGCCCTGTCACCATGGCCCTTGTCTTCAGGTGCTGTCCTACCTCTCACACTCACAGTGCCAGACTCCATCCTGTCAGGGCTTGAGATCTCTGCCTATTGCATCCTAGGTAGCTCTTCCACCACTGCCTTTCTTCCAACATGCACTGTGTGTCCCAACTTCTCTGGCAGGACCCAGGCAAGAGGACAGGCTGTCCAGGAAGAGCCTCAGACCAGGGGTCCCTATTTGAGCAGGGCTCTTTCAGGTCCAGGAGCCTCACCTTGGAAGATGGCCCAGGAGCTTGGCTATTGCTGGTGGCTACAGGCTAAGGACTGGATTGTGGGGGGAGCTGATGAGTACAAACACCTATGAAAGTCCTGTCTTCAAAGATGTGGAGGTTCCAACCATGGAATTTTGTTCTAGCAAGAATTCCTGCCCAAACCAAGAGGGAGGGCATCTGTTTTGGAGAGTTTAAAACTGACAAGTTCCAGAGGCTCAGTGCCAAGAATCAGGATGAGACTGCAGGGAGAGCATGAAATCAAGAGACGTGTCCAAGGTGAGGATGGAGTAGGGGGCTGGAGGGCAGGTAGGGAAAAGTGTGTCAGAGGAGGTCATGGTGCAAGCTTTACCACACCTGGTGTAATGGATCTGACGCAAAGTCTTTAAACTGTTCAGAAAGGAAGAGTGTGGCAGTTTGCAAAGGGCAGAGTCTCTGCAGCAGGGAGAGAAGACATCTTCAGATTTTGATAAAGTGAGAAGGGGGAACAGAGAAGTTAAGCCATCAGCCAGAGGAGACCCTGGCTGGCAAAGGGACCCTTGGCTGTGGAAGTGCACACCTGGAGCTCGGGTCCCATGTTTGTCTTTCCTGTTATCTTCCGTAATGAAGAGAAGACCCGGAACCCAGGACCCCGGGCTGATGGAGGGCAGACACCGTCCTTCTGTTTCAGGAGTGGCTGGAACTGGTGATCGAAACACTTTCCTTTCAATATTGCTGAGCTTGTGGAGAAACAGCCCCCCCACCCCGTACACAGGGGCGTGGATACATGGGACACTTCCTGGGAATTTGGTTTGAAAAATCCATGCATGGCTGCAATGAGGTCCTCTCAGGGGGACAGTATGTCTTACATATCTACAGTCTTTCTTTGGTGACAGCTGATGGACCGAAAGGGGCAGCACCTCTGTAATGCAGGTGTCTACCTTGTGCTTCCACAGTGCCTTTCACCAATGGGGAACTTGGGGAGTCTTTGAACTTCAGTTTTCCACCTGAGAAATAGAGGTTGTATTGTCTCCTTGCTATGGTTGCTGCAGTGGAGAAGAGGCTTTGAGCACTGTATTTCCCTCTCAAATCTTTTTTAAGATAGCCACTGGGCAGGTGAAGAGGCAGAGGTTTTGGAGTGTGAGGGCATTTACTCAAGAAAAGGAAGAGTTAAATAGGCCAGGCATCTACATCCCATAAGGTTCAGGATTTCCAGAATTGCTGTGTAGAAGTTGAAGACACAGTGAAGGAAATTGTGAAAGTACCCACAGGATGAACTCTGGATATCATGGCTTCAGGAGACTTAGCAGGTACCATAAAAGTCTGCAAGGAGCACAGAGGAAAACCTGGGAAGTGGCCAAACAAGGGTACAAATGATTAAAGGAGGAATGAGAGAATGAGTCAAAAGAATGAAATTCTGTAAATGAGGAAAGGAAGAGAGGAAACAAATCCAGGTCTTCCTGCAAGTCCATCATTCACCAGGGAAGGGGAGGATGTTATACAGAACTAGAGAGACAAATGGGGAAGCCAAAACCAAGTCACTAGGTGGGAAAGAAAAGCCAGTAAGAACGCTTTCCTAATCAGTCATCAGATGCAGCTGTATCCAAGACTAGACCACAATGGGTGGGCCTCTCTGAAATGCTACAGGTGGAAGGGGGAAGGGGGCATTTTAGAAGCAAAAACATTGTCCAATTTCACAGAATCCCTGGAGGGAAGGTACCACTTCCAGAAGGATTTTCTGTTAGCTCTTGCTCATGGTCCAGAGAGGAACAGAGCTGGAAAAAGAGCAAATCTTGGCCAAGCAGCGATGGTAGGTGAGACTTCACACTACCCAGCTGCCCGCCAAATGTAGTTCCCCCATGCATCATATATTATATCTGCAATAATTTTTGTTTTGTGCCAGGCCAGGTGTAGGAGCTGTATCACTGTTAGTGGTGAGAGCTGAGGGAACAATTCAAGGCACGAGTATACTGCCTGAAACCAGCTCCAGCCTCATCTCCATAAGGAAGTGGCGCGGGTGAGACATGGCAGTTGTACTGGGCTCTGGACCTCTCAGCAAGTCACACCTGGCTTCTGAATCCAGGACCACTTCTTGCCAACCACATCTTTTTGGACAAGGAAGTTGTCTACTCCAGGTGTAGTTAATGGATCTCAGCGCTGTCAGTTATAAATGGGCACAGCACCGCCTCCTTCAAAGGGTGGTAACGAAGGTCACTGGAGAGCAGGCAAAGTGCTGGGAGTCAGACTCAGGGTGCGCTTCACATGCGTGTCTTGTCCCGTGTAGGGGAGGTGGTGAAGGGGCCTGAATGAGTAAACCAAAGTTAGTTTGCAGCTGGCCAGACTGTCTCTGCTATTGCCATGTAGATATCAAAACCAGCTCAGAAAAACTGCCTAATTCTCAGTTTTCTGCTTCTCTCATCTTATCAAGCACCAAGAGTAACTTTAAAAAAATAGGAAAGGCCAAGTCCTTTAAAGAGGTCATCAAGTCCAAGCAAATGCAGAGGTGGGTGGGTATGGGACCTAGCAGCCCCGTCAGGCCCTGTCATGGCCCATGCCTGGTCCTGACCCAGCCTGCATTCTATTCTCTGGGACCTGGTGGCTTCTTCTCTCATTTAAGCCATTCTTTCTGCTCTTGACTTAATATTCACGCATCTTTCCTGGCTGGAGCCATCCCTTTCTGAGCCCTTCCTTCTCCCTTAGCTGGATTTTGTAGTCTCAGGACCTTGGATCTCAGGCTGTCTCCTGGGTGCCTAAAGTCCTCTATCTCCTTCTGGCCTTGAAGGATGGGTTAATTCACACTGAGGACTGCGTGAGGTTTCACCTGGAAATATGTTTGCACAGAAGCTACGAGGCCTGGGGGTGTTTGTGTGTGTGTATATATGCGTGTGTGTGAGTGCACACGCACGTGTTCAGTGTGATTGCCATTTGCCCAAGAAGACACCCCCACCTGCACCCACAGAAACATTCTCAGGGGCTGCCAGGGAGAAAATGAAATACCGGATGTGGGAGTCAAAGGGCCTCCATTTTGGCAACTTCCAGTTTTTAGCTGAGGTTGGGACAGAGTCCCTGTGGGCTAAAGCTATGCGCGCCACGGACCTGGCCGAGGCTTCACCTCCACCCTCGCCACCCCAGAGTGCAGACTTCATCTGAAAAATGACCTGGCTATGCTGAGCAGAGAGTTTTCCTCCCCTGACATTTTGGTAATACTGGTGTTTTAGTTGTACGATCCCATTAGTTCTCCCCTGACCCTGGGACTTTATACTTTTCATTGAATTCATTATAACCAACATTTATTGACTGCGTGTGAAGTTCTGGGCTCAGCATAGAAAACAGAAAATTCACCTCACAGAAGCTTGTAGGGTTAGAGGAGCAAACTGGTAAGCAGGGCTCTCAGTGCAGGTGGGACGCCCCAGGCTAGTGAGTGAGCAACAGCGCAGTGGAGGGGGTGGTGGGGTGGAGAGGCCCCGTCCTCAGGGTGGAGGCCTGCACTGCGCCATGCTGCTGGCTGGGGAGAGCTATAGGAAGGAGGTGAGGTTAGACGTGGCCTTAGAAAGGGCCTTCAGACAGAGGGGCCTTCATGAGCAGAAGCGTGAGGAGCAAGTGTGGAGACAGACATTGGAGAAAGGTTGGGGGGTAGCTGGCAAAGGGCATTAGCTCATAACTGAACCCAAAAGCCAGAGATCTGAAGGATGCCATGAGTCTGTCATCACACTGTTTATGTGCAAACAGCTGACTATGCATGAGCTTTTTTCTGAGACATGGTCTCACTGTGTAGTCCAGGCTGGTCTCCAGCTCATGGGCTCAAGCATTCCTCCTGCCTCAGCCTTTTGGGTAGTCAGCCCTACAGGAGTGTACCACTATGCCCATGTTTTGTGCATAAATTTCTAAAGGAGAGAATCCATGTATTTCATTTAGTGCAATACATGTGATCCAGAACCATCACTGCTGATTTAGGCAACAGGTGATCATAAAAACATTTCTTCATTTAAAAAATATTTATTATATTTTTCAAACATACCAAAGATAGAAAATATACATGATCTAGTAGACTCGGTGGCCCACCTTTAACAATGATCATTAAGACCTGGCTTTCTGTGCCACAGCTTGTTTATCTCTTTCTGCCACTTGTGGATTCATTTGATGATAATTTCAGATGCCATAAAATTTCAGTTGGAAATATTCTGTAGGTTTTTTAATAAGCAAAGGACATTTTTTTAAAAAAAGCATAATGATATCCTTAAGTCATCTACAATGTTTATCCATGTTTCTTTAAGATCACCAAATATCCAGTTAAGTGTTTACATTCTCTGACATTTTTGCTGAAGAAACCTGGTCATTTGCCCTCTAGAGTCTGGATTTTGTGGGATGCCTATGCATGGTGTCGTTTAACATGTGCCTCGGTGTGTTTCCTATAAATTGAGTGTTTGGGCTATCAACGTCTTTAGATTCAGATTTGAGTGTTTTTCTTTCAAGATGACCCCAGGAGGCTCATAATGTTCGATTGTCTCCCTTTATTGGCATCAGAGCAGTTTGGTGTTGGGCAGAGGCGTCTGTAATGTCTATCCTAGGGTGTCTGCGTGGAGGTGGGGAGACTTGGAGGCAGGAAGGCTAGGAAGCTGTTCTGCTCTGGTCCAAGCCTTCCAGTCTCTCAGGGAGCTGAGTCAAAAGAACAAGGGGTGGCCATGTGCTTGCTCTGCAGAAGGCCTACTGGGGCCATAGGCACTGCTCTGACACTAGAGCTTGTTCTTGTGAACTGGAAGAACTCGACAGCCATACAAGGACCGTGGAGCGGCTAAGTACAGAGAGATAAAGAGGACACTCTAGTGAATCTATTTGCTTTCCCTGTGTCAGCCCAAAGCTTTGCTAGGGGAATTGGGTTTCCAGTGTGTCCCCCTCCCTAGAAAAATAACACCCGGGCGTTGGGAAGGATGGAAAGGATTGTAGCACAGAGACAGTCCTGCCCAGTGTGATTCTCTATGTGTTTTTGCAAGGAGAAAAGCAGTAGTTATTCTTTTTAATGGCAGACGCTTAAACAGGAAACGAGCCCCAGATTGCAAAATTTCACCCTCCTTAAAACGTACAAGGAACTTAGTATTTGAAAATGGTTTTAACTTGTTTTGAAGACAAAATGTATTCCCCTCATTTCTTTGCCCATCAGCTAGTCTCTGAGTCTCCATGAAATTAATGGATGGGGAATTAGCTCTTATTGGCGTAGGTATGCATAAAAGCATCTAGTAATGTAATCTTTGAATGTGTAAGTAGGCTTATTTTTTGATGTTCTTGAGTCATAAAATTAGCCGTTATTTTTAGAAAGCATTTCTATTCCAAGATGTAATAAAATCATATTTGATGCTGTGGAATGTTTAAAAGTACTTTTAAGGGAAAAGATTACATTTCGGATGACTATTAAGAACCTTAGCTATTGAAAATAAACTATAAGATGCAAATAAAAATGTACTTGCCTTAGGGATGTTCTGTAGCGGCCAGAATATAACTGACACGCACAGACCCTGCTGGGCCTTTTTGCCATCATGGTGTCCACAGTGACTCCTGGGACATGTTTCTGAGTATTAGGAGGAAGCTGATTTTAAGAATAACCAAGTTGATACAGCATGGAGAAAAGAGAAGAAGGGGAGACCAAGTCCTGAAGTGCATGGCCTGGAGACAACTGAGCAGTGGCTGGGAAAAGCTACCCCATGGGCTGATGAGCCAAGGTTTTTCACTTGACTACCACTTCCAGGCTGAGTGACTGACTGGGTGGAGTGAGGCTTTGCTTAATGCTATAGTTTGTATCTGGCTGTCCCCTAAAACCTTATGTGCTTATAGGCGGGGCTTTTGAAAGGTGATGAATCAGGGTGGCATGGTAGCCAAGTGTGACGTTAGGAAGTAGATCTGGTTAGCGTGCTGGGCCTCTGCGGGTGCGGCCTGGTAGGATCCAAGAATCTCCTTCCCCACTCCCTTCCTCCGCGTTCTCTGCTCCCTGCCTGTCATGATGTGGGCAGCGTTCCTCCACTCAGGCCCTTTTGCCACACTCTTTCTCTGTTTAAGCCTGTCAAACTATGACCCACACTGCTCCTTTAAATCGCAGGCGTTAGGAATTTTGTCTCAGTGATGAGGGCACGGACTAAATGCAGCATGTCCTAGTTCTTCCTGGGAGCAAATTAGGGCAACTGGGACGGCAGACACCAAGCAGAGCTGGGAAGTTGTCCCTAAGGTAACATGGCTGTGTGCTTTCCTTGGGGGACTGAAACTATGGAAGGCCCAAGATGATGAGTATATTCCAAAGGGAGACAGTATGTCACTCAGGATGGGCACAAACACCTAGTTTCTGAAGATGCTAGGCCACAAGTGTGACCATTCACATAGGGACAAATTCTATAGAGACAATCGAAGGAAAAAGTGGTCCCTTCTCTGACCAGCTTGGGTAGCAGAAAACAAAGTTTTTATTGAGAAAACAGATCCCTAGTTTACTCAGAAGAGAAGTAGCAACTTTCATCCGATGATTGCAATACCAGAACTTTGAGGTAAACTTTGAGGTAAACTCAGACACTGGGAGGCTTGAAGAATGCACAAGAGTCACAAAAGCACATCACTGGAGTCTTGGAGATGGTGGTCATACCCATGTGGGAAGTGACTGATAAAAAATAAATCTTTCTAGAACAGCGGCCCTCAACTTTTTTGGCACAAGGGACCAGTTTGACGGGAGACAATTTTTCCACAGACCAAAGTGGGGGGAGGATGATTCGAGTGCATTGTATTTACTGTGCACTCTATTTCTATTATTATAACATAGCCATAGATAATGAAATAATTATACAGTTCATCATAATGCAGAACCAGTGGGAGGCCTGAGCTTGCTTTCCTGGAACTAGACATTCTAGAGGTGATGGTTGACAGCGCCCCCTGAAGTTGCTTATGTTCTGTCTACTCCATAATCTCATTTTGGTTCCGACACTAAAGAAAACGCTGCTTCACAAAGCTAGGATGCTGCAAATGGAAGCAGGCTGCTCAGTGCCTTTGTGACAATCTCAAAATACTCTGCCTTGCCTTTGATCCAGAATGTGTGGAGCTTTCAAGCTGTCCCAAACATACTTCTAAGATCACTGTTATGTATGAGCTCAAGCAGTTGAGCCACCTGGCACAGAGAGCTGACTCGCCTGGATTATTCATAGCCCATTTCACAGTTTGGGGGCCTTTGTGGTTGGGAAGTGATGTGCAAACTCTTTTGAAAGCTGAGGTAGGTGATCATGCACAAGCTGGAAGAAAGGAGTCCCTGACTCAGACTCTTTCAAGTCTCTGCTAATGTTTGAAATGTGTCAAAAATCCAAATTTTCACTTGTCACTCCCATAAATCCAGTTTGGCTCTAAATGCATCCCCTTTATCTGCCATTCTCACCTAAAGTGACAGTTTGAGTCTGTTGAACAAGTTGAATATGTCACACATGTAAGTTTTGTGACCCATTAAGTGTCACCGAAATGTACCGCCAGTGATGACTCTTTTTAAAAGAAAGTTCTGGAGCAGTTCTTGTAACTCAAAAACTCTGCCCAGTGATCTACCTTTAGGAAGCCCTCTCGCTTCTGTGCATAAGAGAAGATAAAATGTGTGTCTTCTGAGTCTGTCTCCTCACAGAACTGCATGAATAGACATAAACTGAAGGCATGTGCTTTAATGCAGTTGATAATTTTAATTATCCCCTGTAAAATGTTAGGTTCAGGTGACATGTTTTTTGCTTAGCCAGCATTGCTCTGTGGATGACCCAGTGCATAGACTCACATCCAGAAGTGACTTTTTTTGACGGGAGTAGTGAAACCAAAGCTGCCCAATCATGGCAGCTGTTCAATTCAGCTGACCATAGTAACTGACCAATTCTGCTTTCCTAATACGTAATCATTCAAAAACCTTGGAGTTCTTCAGCTGTAGTGTAAGCTGGCAACGAAAGAGCACATAACAAGTACTCATACACATCCTCCAGAAAAACGTATTACATGAAAACAAGCATTTTGGCTTCTTGATATCAGTAGACTCATCAACCTGAACTCCATGGTGACCCATTAATCCTAACAATTGTGCCTAAATAGCCTCTGCTATTTCATCTTGCTATGGTGTCTAGCTACAGTGTTAGCCAAAAGAGGAGCACATGCCACTTTTTGAATTGCAGCCTTTCCTAAAAGCTTTCCTAAAAAAACAACAACAATGTCCTTAGCAGTAGGCAAGAGCAACTCTTCACCAAGAGGGCTTCTTAGCTTCTGCAGCATGGTTAGCCACTGAGAACAACGCTGTCAATGCAGGCACATTTGATGAAGTGGTGGCCTTCAGTAATTGCTTCTGTTCTCTGTGTTCACATGTTTTTCCTTAGGAAAACTTGAAAGCCTTGTATTTCATTGGAGGGCACTTGTTCTCCATGGGGCAAAATCATTCTGAAGAGTTCTGGCTTCTTTGGATAGCTGGAAACCACATATTATACAAAGTGAGCTTGGCAAATATAAATCACTTGTTGCAATGAATCCATAATTTAAGTGGAACCCTTGGTGTTTCTTTTAAAGGCAGGTTTCTTTTTATTGTCAGGCTTAGAGTCTTCTGCTCTCTTACCATTGGGTCTTTCCCCCTTTTCAAGGAGGCACTCCACTGACATTTTTATTTTTACTCATTTGAGCCAGGGTTGGTGTGTGCTTACCAAAACTGTGGCTGAGACAAATCTACGGTACAGGAAAAAGGCACGGATAGAAATGGTAAATAAAATAATGCACAGACTAAAATAAGTGTTGGATTCTGACCTACAGCGTTCCACCAAATGCAATTATACAGTCAAAGTACATCAGTTTCTTTACCACTACGGGGCCTGCTACCAGGAGCAGCTTCATCGTCACTTGCCTCTCACTAATAGGGTTTTGATATGAGTTTGCAAGCAGTTGATTTATTATGGTCTCTGTGCAGTCAAACCTCTCAAGCTAATGCTTATCTGTATTTGCAGCTGCTCCCCAGTGCCTCAGCTCTACAGCCTCACCTCCATCACCGCCTCAGCTCTACCTCAGATTCCAGGCATTACATTCTCATAAGGAGCATGCAACCTAGATCCTGCCCATGGATGAGTCACAGGAGGGTTTGAGCTCTATAAGCATATAACACTGATGCTTATCTGGCAGGAGGCAGAGCTTAGGGGGTCATGTGAGCAACAGGGGCAGCTACAAATACAGATGCAGCTTCACGCATTCATCCACTCTCACTTCCTGCTGGGTAGCCCAGTTCCTAACAAGCCACAGACCAGACCGACGGCCTGGGAATTGGGGACCTTTGATCCAGAACACTGGCGTTCACCATCACCTTTACCCTCATGCAGACACTTTAATGTAGACAAGTGCTATCCCATTTTACAGATGAGAATACGATAACATCGGCACACGTAAAATGCGGTATTGCTAATGCGGAGCAGAGCAGGTCTTCCAAGTTTGGGGTTGTTGAAAAATAATACTTGTGTAGGAAACAAATCCTTCAGATAGTGATTTGATGTCAGCGACTCTGGGGTAAAACAGTCCCTTTAGATGCAGCTGATGCCAGCCAGTGTGCCCCGTGCATTATTTCTCTTGCTTCACCTAATGAACTGCGTGTATATGCATGTCTATATAAAATACATCACACACTAAAGAAGGCATATGAAATCCAAACAAATCATAATAAGATTGACACCTATGTATCCACCAGCCCACTTGAAACCACACAGAGTATTCCCCATAACTTAGCCTCTCTTATTAGCTCTCCCTATGGAATTCTTTCTCTAGACAAAGATAGTTTTGCATTCTGTGTTAATCATTCCCTTACTTTTCTTTCTATCTATTGTTTTCTAAGTTTTCAGTTGGTTTGTTTGCATATGGTGGCCAATGTGTTTTAATTACAAGGATTTTATAACAGACTAAATAAGTTTCCATTTTCTGGGGGAGACTCTGGGTTCATGGCTATTTCTAAACATAAATGTCATTAGTCATGGATTATTAAAGGTCGAAAAGACTTTATCATTTAGGCTACAGATGATAAGAAGATGGCAGGTGTTAGTCACTGGTCACGATATGCATGAGTACCCATGATTCCCTCTTCCTTACCACTGGAAATACAGAGAGCAAGCAGAGGAGGGAGCTGTGTGTTCTGCAGGGCCAGTGTCCCAGGTGCTGATGACGCAGCAATAGGAGCATCTGAAGATGACCTCATTTTCCCTCCTCTTTTCCAATGTTGGGCTTTTCTCTCTGAGAGCTCACAGTCCATCATCACTGGTTCCACACTTTCAGATACAAGTTTCTAATAATTCGGAAATACTGTGGTTAATGGTACAACTCTGGATGGGCCACACTAGGGGTCCAGAAATCTTGTGAACTTCTAGTTCAATGCCCCTCTGCTTCAGCAGGGTAGTCCTTCTCTCCACACTCAGCCCAGGGCGGGAGACGGACACGCAGCAGGGCAGGCTCTTTCAGCCCCAAACACACCAGCCGGCTTGCTGTGATGTAGCCAGAGTTTCCAGCTTCATTTCCGCTTACCTTCCGCCTGTTCACAGACTCAGTGCCCTCTTTATCCCTAAATGAAAGAGGGCAGTTGTCTTCCCTAGGGCTGAGACCAGCAAGTTTGCTCTTCTTCATAAAGCATGTTTCCGGGCCTGCTCGCTTTTCCTCACAAGGTGCCTCGAACAATAGTCGCTCACAGAGCTGGGAGGGTCAGAGATCCTGCTCTACTTCCGTCTTCTTCCCTCAGGATAAACAGCTTTACCCTTGGGTTTATTTATGAATTCCTTCCTCATTCTTACTTATCTTGGAAGATACTTTTAATTGACTTGACATCCCATGATCTATTGATCAAAGCGCCATTAAAAGTGTCTTGGGTGCACAGAATTTGCTGCTAACTTGCTGGTAAGTCAAGGCCTAGCCCTAGATATCATCCGTGTGCTGGCTACTGGCGAGGGCAGGGGGGTGAAGGGGAGGAACGGAGCAGCAGGTTGTGGGAGGGGCAGAGCTGGTGTAGGGGAGACACGGGAGAGCTTCAGGCGGGAAGGAGGGGAGGAGACCAAGAGGAGAGAGGAGCTTCTCGAGAGGAGGCTGGAGGTCAGAGCAACCTGGAGGGAGACGGCAAGGGAACAGAAATGGAAAGAAGGAAAGCATCTACTGTGTGTTAGGTCCTATGCCAGAGCCTTTACACATTTTCTCATGCTAACTTTACAACAAACAGCACCATTATCTGTAGTTCTTGGAGAGAAGTCTGCATTTTTAGAAAAGTCAATTGGCTTGTCTCGGGTTACTCAGCTCCAGACCAGCAGAGACCGAATTGTAAGAGCGTTCTGACTTCAATCCAGGGCTCTCTCCTTTCTGCTTTCCTGATTTCTATTAAAAGGATGCTAGGAAAGAGGAGGACAAAAGAAACAGAAGAAGATGGTGATCAGTGGTTCTCTGGTTGCAAGCAGCAGGGAGGGGTTCTGGCTGGCTTAGAGGGTACAGGTTTTATTAAAGGGTACCAGGTGGCTTTCGGAATGCAGGGGAACAGGATTTCGAAAGAATAACAACCAGAAGTATTCTGGAGTCAGGGCAGAAGAAACCAATTAGCAGCTTCTTTGGGGTGACTGATGGAATAATGTGCTCCAGCCATTGCCCCCGCTCTGAGAGTCAAAGTCCTGGGAAAGTAGCTAGATGGCTGCACTGGGGTCACCGGTGTGCAATAAGCCGGGGGATGTCAAAGCACCGAGACAGTAACGATGGAGGAGAGAGTGCTGATTCTCTGAATGCTGTGGAACTGAGTGCTAAGTGCTCACCTAAGAAGAGACTACTACACCAGAACTGTTTCGGTTTGACTCCGAGGGTCAAGAACTAAGATTCTGGTCACCCCAGACTGCACTGGGGCTGGGACAGGGCCCAGCAGGCTGAGGCTGCCGCTGGGACTGCCCCCATTATTACCATCTACCTCTGGCCACGATGGGCACGATCCCCGCACACTCCAAGGCAGAACTGGGAGGGAGCATCTCCCCTCTTGGGCATTAGTCCCCATCCCACACTTAGGTGATCAGGTTATACCAGCGGCTTACAGGTCATCTTGTGGACACGTTGCCTTATGAAGACCAGTAATCGTGCAGTGGCCTTTACAAGCAAGTGGCTTGAGTTGAAATCTAGCACCATTACCAGCTAGGGGACTCTAAGAAAATACCCATCAGCTCCTTTCTGGGCCTCAGTTTATTCTGCTGTAGAAGTAGGAGATGGGGATAATAATGTGTACTTCGGCTCATCTCAGGATTATTCTGTCAAATGAAATAAAAATTGTCTGAAGTGTGTACACTGAGACGGATACAGACACGAGGCAATGTAATTTTCACTGTCATCAAAAAAGGACAAAAAAAAAAAAAAAAAAAGGCCAAGCTGCTCAGGACAAGTGGAAGGAGTGGGGCAGAAAGGCAGGGGCAACCTTCAGTAGTAACCAGAGTGGAGGTGGGAAGGGTGGAGGGTGCAAATGGGGAATGAAATCATTTGGACTTTGAGGGCTTTTTTCCCACTGAGAGCCTTGGGGAGAAATGAAACCCCTGAACACCCCTCCCTGCACACATACCCTAAAGCCAAGTAACCTCAGGACAGAACTAGAAACTCAAACCAGTAATCTGGTCACTTCTAAGCTGTCCTCTTTACTGAAAACCCATCTGCTCAGCCTTTCCTGGCAATTAGGCTTCCTGAGGCCAAGCACTCACAATCTGGTGTCTCCGGGCTTCCCTGCTTCCCTTCCACGGGGCAGTAGCCTGCAGAGCAGAAGCTGAGGAAGTGCTCCCCACCCGTCGCCCCCTTGCAGCTCCTTGGCTGTCCTTCCTGCAGCTGTGTGGCAACAGGAGCACTTCAGGCATCACCCGCTTATGAATCTCACGCATCTGCCCTACTTCAGGCCATCTGCATGCACTACAAAATATCTGTTGCCCAATATCCTGATGTTCGAATTCATCCAAATCCTCTAGCATTTCATTATCTGCACTATTTCTGTCCTCGGAGCATAAAACAGAAAAACCCAGCCTCTCATCTCTTTATTCTAAATATTTAACACAGGGCCCAGGGACCTGGTCTGTAACAATATGGGCTTGGTCTTACCTTGGTCCTTTTATGATTTTATATGGTCCTCGTTGTCTTTGCCCTTCAGTGAATGTTCCAGACTTTCTGAAGGTCCTAGTCCTACTCATCTCTTCACTGCTCACTTAATTCCTGGAGCCTCCCTGGTTTTGAGTTCTATTTTCTGTTCTGCTGTGTACCTGGCAGCGAGTGCAGGTCCTCAGTAGATGCTTGTGTGGAAAACGAACGGGTGTGCGACAAGCTCTCTGCTGCTGCGACAGCTGGCGCCCTCAGTCCCAGGTAGCACTGTTAAACATTCTGGAGAGGCTTCTATTGACCCTTCCCCTCTCTTTGGGAACAGGATTCTTATTTTTCCAAGTTCCTTGGGGGAACTCCCAGTACAGATTTATAATTATGATGATAACCAGAAACTTTTATTTTTGTCATGGGACTTCTAAGCACAATAACAGACTTGTTTGAGACTGTCTGGACCACCACATAGAGTAAGAATTATATACAGTTTACTGTAAACTTAAGCATGATTGTATGTTGTGAACTACAGATACACAGTGGGGTTCTGATGATAATTTCTCACCACTCCTAGCCAAAGATGGGCAAAACCCCTCAGCCGGTGTGGTTAGGGAGGTGCCTCTGCTGCTACCTGGGTTGTTTTTCATTATCTGTGGGTTGCTGGTCCTCATGTTCGACCTTCCAGGCTATTCCTGCCCCACTGGGGTCATTTCAGGGACGTTCAGTTTCTAATGTCAGGGTTCCTCTGTTAGTAGCAGCAGTAATTTCTCCAGTTCTGTTTGCAGTCATGCTCACTTCAGATTTTAAACTAAAAAGATGAAACTGGACCAAGTTTCATCTTTGCCATTTGGACCAAGTTCCACTATATAAGAGTTAGAAGAGATATTAAAGATTATGGAAAAAATTTTAAAAATAGACTATGGTGTCTAGGGACAGCAAATAGTTCTCTGCCTCAGGTCCCAGTGCCAGTCACCTCCGTGTCTGAACTGGTCCAAAAAGAATGCTGAGATCACCTAGTGATGTTGTCCACAAGTGAAGGATGAGAGGTTGGTGGCACATCCACAGATAACTCACCAAAAGGTGGCATGTCCTACCAGGTGAGGGGAGGCAGGATTCAAGTTAAAAATAGTGCTGGTATTTGAGGAAAATTGAAAGCTAATAGCAGAATTAGTGTTTCTTTTACTCAACATCAAAATCACTTTCAAGCCAGCAAGGCTGGAAAAATGGAAAAAATAAAGAATCAGGGACAGGAGGGAGAGAAAAGCAGGTCAGGTACGTGGGGTGGAAGTTGCTGGAGTCGGTTATAGGCATGTACACGTGCACCAAAAAGAAGCCCATTATTCTGTATAACAAACACACACCCCCTCCCCCAACACACACACACACAGAAGAATGCCTGGCTCTGGCTGAAGCAGAATAGGTCTAAATCCATACACTGGTGAGATCCAAACAGCCCACTGTGGCTCCAGCTGACTTCCATCCTGTGAGTGTCAGTGGCAGTGACGGGATGCAGGGGTGATAAACCAGCTCCCTCCCCTCCCGTGGACCAGGTGCGTGCCTTTTATGGACCAGACATGTATGGAGAGTCTGGGCTCCAGACAGGTTTGTGCAAACTCTCTCTCTCTCTCAAATTCCCCAGAAGGGAAGTTGCTGTTCCATGAGAACAAATCAAATTGGATCCCAAGGCACAAAATATTGGAGATGTTTAAAAAATTATAATTTAAAGAAAAGGACACAGTGGTAAGACACAAAGGCATTCACGCGTTTATACCACAGACAGTTACAAAATAAACCAATGGGATAAAAACAATTATGTGATGTAACTTGTCTCATCCCTGATTTTTGATACTAGATGTACAACATAAATTTCTAGTCTAAAACTTCCAAAACCAAAAAAGTCCTATTATAGGGACTGTTTAAGTAAAGAAAGGCTAATATACCTGATGGACTGTTGTGTAACTATTAAATATCATGGTTAGTACGAATATAAGGGTTTGGAGCATGAGAGATGCTCGTTATGAAGGTATGTGGAACCACAGTGTTATAAACACAGGGTGACTGAAACTGGGGAACATCAGTACTTGGGGGATTGAGGCAGGAGGATTGAAAGTTGAAAGACAACCTGGGCAATTTAGTGAGATGCTGTCTCAAAATAAAGAAGAATTAAAAGGGCTAGAGATGTAGTTTAGTGGGAAAACCCTGTGTTCAGTCCCTAGCACCACACACACACACACACACACACACACGGACAGAAGTGTTTCACTTGAAAAAGCCATCTTCAATTATCTTTGCTGTCTCGCTTTCTAGAGTAAGAAGGGGTGGCTATTACACATTAAATGTAGTTATGTTGCTCTCTCTTGGCATTTTTATCTATCAGGCATCAAAATATGAACAACATTTGTGCCCAAAAGCTGTAACGAAGGGTGAATTTTTTCTGTCGTCGACGTTTATTACATTTGTCTTCATTTATGGTAGCAATATTAGAAGAGGGATAAAAAAAGTAAGAGAAAATAATGTTCATAATTCTGCTCCAGACAGAAAATGTTTGGGTGTTTTCTTCCCATACATTTGAATATACAGATAGATTTTCAGTGCCTTTATTTTATAAAATTGCAATCGTACTCTGTATCTGAAGAACATTTGGAATCATCCCCTTGTGCCAGTTGGTGTCTTTTTCCCGGGGGCAAGTTCACAAGCAGTCAGATCACAGGTCAGTCTGTAACCCAACCAATTCTCTGTGTTACCTATAAGGTATTAGAGGTAAGGGCAAAGTAATGAATGAGATGTGATCAAAAAATATGGTAAATGTTACAATTTTAAGATTGTAATAGAAGAAGGTACACTGCTATTAATTCTCTCAAAGTGTTCTCCTCTGCTCCTAATACCTTATGCTATTGCTCTGGCCACTTTCAGAAGCAGTTTGATTTAAGTTCTTTTTCGTGTCTTTAGTTGTGCTCTTGTGCCTCACTCAACGTTCTGAATCAATTCAAACCATTTACCTCTCATTGTCATTTTGACTTGGGAGAAGAGCCAGATCACAGATGCCATATCCAGCGAATACGGATTAGGACCCACTGCCAGGACTCTCCAAGCCTGCCTACCCGTGGGATGGCACTACGCAGCAGCATTCGCTGGGTTTCTGATCACTCCTCCTAAAGACACTCACAAAAGGGTTTTCAGAACTGCTTCAGAAAGTGGAAAAAATGGTGAGATAAGTGTGCTCAAAGTGAAAGGAAGTATTTCAAGGGGGATTAATAGCATTATGTCTTTTTTTGAGTGCACCAAGTGTTAAAACCTAAAAAGAGTAACTCCATTCAATGTAGTGCTTCCTCCTGTGGGTATCTTCCCCAGGGCATTAAAAGACTCCGTATCTCAGGGGTACATGCCTCTTCCTGTTTATGCCAGCAATACTCACCTCTTCTGTTGGGCAGCAGCAGTGAGCCCTGTTTGGTCAGCAATTATATACCAAGAGTAAACAAGTACCCTTCAGTGTACTCTATTTAATAAATTATGTGTGATATTTCATATTTTATTATGAACTTGGCCCTATGTTAGATTTTTTTCCTGAGTACAGGTCAATATGAGAATGATAAGCCTTTTTTTTTTTTATAATCAGATTTTATTGGTACACTTCAGGTATATATAATGATCACATTCATCACAGAGAATTTGTAACTGTACATGATATAACTTGTTTCATTATTTCCCATTCCCCTACCAGCCCTTCAACCGCCCTCCCCACCTACAAAAGCTTTGTTTCCATATTTCCTTTTCTCACCTTTTACTTTTCCTTTCTTTCTTTCCCTCCTCTACCTCCCCATTTGAACATTTTCTTCCTATTTCACAATACCTCTTTTGCTCCTTATTTACACTTGGTTTCTTGTAC
The DNA here is from genome assembly GCA_004027595.1 of Dinomys branickii. Classification (NCBI taxonomy): domain Eukaryota; kingdom Metazoa; phylum Chordata; class Mammalia; order Rodentia; family Dinomyidae; genus Dinomys; species Dinomys branickii. Next base: position 96,585 of record PVLD010002592.1, on the reverse strand, counting down.
CAGAGAAAAATTGCAACATTGTGTGACTGATTTATTTCACTTAGGTATATAGTCTCAAGGTGCATCTATTTATCTAGATGTGTCTCAAGCATATCCTTCTTTTTGACAGAGTGGTACTCCATTGTATAAAAAAACCACATCTCCTTTATCTATTCACCATTCAATGGGTATTTGGGCTTTTTCCACAATTTGGCTATTACCAACTGTGCTGCTACAGATATGGGTGTGCATATATCACTGTGGTATGATGCTTTTAATTCTTTCAGGAAGATACCAGAAAGAGAAATAGCTGGGTTGAATGGAACCTCTAGTTCCAAAAGATTTAATGTTTCTGTTTTAGTACTTAGATCTTTGATCCATTTTGACTTTAGTTTGGTGCATGGTGAAAGATACGTGTCTAATTTTAATCTTTGGCATGTGAAAAGCCAGTTTTTCCAGCACCATTTATTAATAAGGCTATCTTTCTTCCAGTGAATGTGTTTGGCACCTTTGTCAAAGATAAGGTAGCTAAGTGTGTCTGGAGTTATTTCTGCATCTTCTAATCTGTTCCATTAATCCTTGGGTCTGTACTTTTTTTTGCAAGTACCATGCTGTTTTTGTCACAGTAGCTGTGTAGTACAATTTCAAGTCTAGGATTGTGATGCTCCCTGCCTTACCTTTGGTGCCCAGAATTGCCTTTGCTATTCCAGGTCTCTTTTGGTTCCAAATGAGTTTTAGGATAGTTTTTGCCAGTTCTGTGAGATACTGCTCTTGGAATTTTGTTTGGGATTGAGCTGAATATGTATAACAAGTTTAGAAGTATGGCTACTTTCACTATATTGGTTCTTCATGTCTAAGAGCAAGGGATATCTTTTCATTTTCTGATATCCTCTTCAGTCTCCTTTTCAGAGTACTATAGTTTTCAATGTAGAGGTCTTTTACTTCCTTTGTTTGATTGATTCCTAGGTATTTCATTTTTTGTATGCTATTGTGAAAAGTGTCGTTTCCCTGATTTCTATCTTAATGAGTTTGTTATTCATGTACAGGAAAGCAATTGATTTTTGAGTGTTGACTTTGTATCGAGCTAAGCTACTGAAATGATTAAATCTAGAAGTGTTTTTGTGGATTTTTGGGGGTCTTCTAGGTACAGTATCATGTCATCTGCAAATAAGGATAATTTAACTTCTTCTTTTCCTGTCTTTATTCCTTGTATTTCTTTCTCTTATCTACTTGCTCTGGCTAATGTTTCCAGAACTCTATTGAATAAGAGTGGTGGCAGTGTACATCCTTGTCTTATTCCTGATTTTAAAGAGAAAGCTTCCCGTTTTTGTCCATTCAGTGGGATGTTGGCTGTTGGTTTGTCACAGATGGCTTTTATCAGACTGTGAAAAAGATCACCTTTTTCAGTTTTCTGTTGGTTTTAATCATGAAAGGGTGTTGGGACTTTTTCAAAGCTTTTTTCTGCATCTATTGAGATGATCACATGATTTTTGTCCTTGGCTCTATCAATATGGCATATTACATTTATTTATTTGAGTATGTTGAATCATCACTGCATCCCTGGGATCACTTACACTTGGTCATGGTGTATAATCTTGATAATCTGTTGCCTTCTCTTTGCTAGTATCTTACTGAAGATTTTTGCATCTTTGTTCATTAGGGAGATTGGCCTATAGTTCTCTTTTTCAGTTTGGTCCTTCTCTGCTTTTGGTATCAGGGTAATGCTTGCATCCAGGAATGAATTTGGGAGTATTGTTCTCTTTCAATTTCATCAAAGAGTTTGAGAAGTAGTGATATTAGCTGTTTGCTAAATTTCTTGTAAAATTCAGCAGTGAACCCACCATGGTTTGGGCTTTTCTTTGTTGTTGGTTTGGCTTTCTTTGTTACATCTTTGATTTCATTGATTGATATTGGTTTGTTTAGGATTTTTATATCTTCTTGATTTGGCTTTGGTAATTAATATGTATCTACAAATCTGTCCATTTCTTCTGCATTTTCTGTCTTATTTGAATACAAGTTTTCAAAGTAGGTAAGATGATCTGGATTTCTGCAGGAACCAGGGTGATTTCACCTTTTCATTCCTAGTTATGTGAATTTGAGTCTCTCCTTTTTGATAAATTTGGCTAAGGGTTTGTCAATTTTATTTAGTCTTTCAAAGAACCAACTCATGGATTCATTGATTCTTTGTATTTTTTTCTTAGTCTCCATTGCATTAATTTATGTTTTGATCTTTATAATTTTCTTCCTTATACTAGCTTTGGTCTTGACTTGCTTTTATTTTTCTAGAAATTTGAGGTTCAACATGAAGTTGTTTGAGCTCATTCTGTTTTCTTGATATGGGTATTCACTGCTATAAATTCCCTTCATGGGACTGCTTTCATTGTGTCCCATAAGTTCTGGTATGTTGTATTGGCATTATAGTTTAATTGTGGAAACAGTCTAATTTCTTCTTTGATTTCATCTGTGACCCATTGATTGTTCAGTTTGTTCATGTTATTTAATTTCCATGTGTTTCTGGAGTTCTATGGTTTCTTTTGTCACTGATTTTCAATTTTATTGCACTGTGGTCTATGATAATATGCATGGGGTAATTTCAATTTCTTTGCATTTACATAAGCATGTTCTATGAGCTAGTATGTGACCTATTTTGGAGAACATTCATGTGCAGCCGAGAAGAACGTGTATTCTGATGTGGGGTAGAACACTCTAGACATCTATTAAGTGCATTTGTTTAAAAGTTTGGTTCATTTGTAATAATTCATTGTTGATTTTTTTTCTCTAGTTGATCTATTTGTGACACTGGCTCCCTTTCCCAGCATCCCAGGCTTCCTTGCACCCCAGTACACAGGCACCAGCACGTGCCATCTGCCCCAGGCCTGAGCTGGGAGTTCTCCCCGAGGAAAGATGCCCCCACACCCAGCTGCCTGATGCTGCTACAGCAGGGACAGGAGGGGTATGGTAAAGAGAAGCACTGAGGACCTGTGCCTCCCCAAGCAGCTGCGAAGAAGAGCATGAGGGGAATGTCCAGCTGTGGGGGGATTTGGGTGATTTAGAGTTACTTACAGGGTCTGTAATCGCATTCTGGGCCATAGTAACTGTTATGGTTTGTGTCTGGCTGTCCCCTCAAAGTCTCATGCAGTCATGGGATGGGCTTCTAGAATTTAGATTGATCCATCATCCAATGCTGGGATTATGGGTGTGAGTGCAATACCTGCCTTGAGGCAGGTAGTTTGCATACAATATAAGGGAGGGAAAGAGGCTGCTTTTCCTGTTGCTGCTCCTCCCTTTTGCTCCTGTTGCTTTTGCTGTTTTATGCCACCAGGAACTGTTGGCCCTGCCATGTGCCACTCTGCCTTGGAGCCAGCAGAGTATGGACTGAAACCTCCACCAACTATGAGCCCTTCTCATCAATGGAGATCTCCTCAGCTCTATCTTTTCAATCCAGAGCTTTACTGGAGTTTTCTTTCTGGCCAAACTCACAATGTTTTAAATCATCCTGCTGGGTGCTTTGCTCTTGATTTGCAACTTAAGTCTGGCTAAAATCCCCAACAATAGCCATACCACTGCCCCAACATTTGACTGCTTTGAAACTTCTTTTGTCAGATTAATCAGTCTACCACCCTTAATCTCAGTCTCAGGGAAAGTCTCTGGATACAAGCAAAATGCAGATAAACCTTCTGCCAAGCCACAACATACTTGTCTGGAGTCTGGCAGCCAATGCAGTTCTTCTTCCCAGCAGAAACTTCCCAAGCCTGGTCTTTACTGGCAGGATTTTTATCAGCCTTCTGGTCTTCTGAGCTTTAACCAGAATCTTCCATACAGGACAGCCAAAGGTGTTCCAGCTCTACTCTTTTAGGCAATGTCTCCAAAACTTTCCAAACTCTTCCCACAAGCCATTTCCAAAGGCTCTTGAATCACATGGTCAGGTATAGTCACAGCAACAACCCCATTCTTGGTAGCAAATTCTGTCTTTGTTACTTTTCTCTTATGCTAAGAAAAAATACCCAACGCCCAAAATTAGGGAAGGAAAGGTTTATTTAGCCCACAGTTTGTGGAGGTTTCAGTCCATACTCGGCTGGCTCCAAGGCAGACTGGCACATGGCAGGGCCAACAGTTCCTGGTGGCAGAAAACAGCAAAAGCAACAGGAGCAAAAGGGAGGAGCAGCAGCGGGAAGAACAAGCCTCTTTCCCTCCCTTACACTGGATGCAAACTACCTGCCTCAGGGAGGATATAGCACTCACATCCATAATCTCAGCATTGGACCATGGATCAGTCATAAACTCTAGAAGCCCACCTCATGACTGCATGAGGCTTTGGGGGGACATCCAGACACAAACCATGATAGTAACTAAGTGCCAAAATTGGTTGACTTTAAAAAGCAGATGTTTACTCTCTCATAGTTCTGAAGGCCAGAATTCCAAAAACCAAGGTATCAGCAGGGCCATACTCCCTTGAAACCTATAGAGAAGGACACTTCCTTGCCTCTTTCAACTTCTGGTAGCTCTGAGTGTCCTTGGTTGGTGGCAGCATAACTTCCATCTTTGCTTCGATAAGGTGGGCCTATCTTGAAATACTCTTTGTGTTTCCTATAAGTGGTTCACACACCCCTCCCATGGACTCTCCATTAGGTACAATTAAGCTCTTCTTACCAGCAAACCACAAAAATTTGGTATTCACAAACTAAAATTAGTATTGTCAGAGTTTACTGAGGACTCAAATTTGCTATTGTATGCTATACATGGATTTTTTTTTCCTTTTAGTTGGCTTTTTAGCAGTTGTTTTGAGCTGCTGTGGTTTTTGGTTGCTGTTACTCATATTTTTTACTTATAAATTGCTATTGGTTTTATGCCCTCATTTTTCTGTTTAGTTTGATGAGAGTTTTTGGTTTCTCCTGGAGTGGAAAATAATATTTACTTCAAGAGAGATTTTGGCTATAAAATTATCCAATATTTAGATATAATATGTAAACGAATAACAGTTCAAAAATTAATCTCACAGGCCCCTGTTGCTAAGGAGATACATACACAATCCCCTTATGGTTTGTTTGTATAGTAGGGTGACCCTTTGTCTCAGTTTTCATAGCGTTGAGGGATTTGCTGTGATGCAGAACTTCTGGGCAAACTATCATATTTGGTCGCCTTATTTGCCTGTGGCTGTGAACTATTTTAATAACTTTCATTTTACAATCAGGATTAGCATAGTAAAATGAGTGGGTTATTTCTGAGATCAGAGGGAATTCATCCATGATATAAAACTGAGTGCATAATGGGAGGGTCTTTTTTAACAAAACTTGGAAATGAGTCATGCAATTTGCAGGTTCAGAAGGTTTATTGAACATCTTCATTCTTCACCTCTGGAAGTCTCACCTTCTCCTTCTGAGCCCCACCCTCCCAATCACCAATTTCAGAAGAGAAGTGGAATAGCAGGGATGTTGGTGTTCTTTCACCCTACTTAACTGGGTATATTTAAAAAATGTTTAGAAGCTGCTGGTTAAAGGATTTGGAGTGTTTCTGAGTGGAAAATTACTGGCAGCTAACACTAACTGCCTGACAAAGCTCAAGCATTTATAGGATCCCTGAGTGAATGGGACCTTGGCAGAGAAATAAACTAGTAAGAAAGAAAAATGTAGGCATGATAGCTAAGACTAAGTAGAAACATAGTAACATAGTAAGCACCAAGTCACTGGAACATCTGCTTCCCAGGAAGTTTTAGAGTAAATAACAGACAGTATTATGAAGAAATCCAAACTCAGATTGGGAAGGAGGCCAAGGAACTGCCTTATACAGAGAAAAAGACAACTTAGGTGTTTTCTGGAGAAGATTGTAACCTCTGTAGTACTTGGCCAATGAGAAACTGTGAGAAGAGGTCCAGGTGCTAGGGAATACATTGTTTGCTGTGCCTGCTCTGAGTGGGACTGGTCAGCAAACACTCAGCCTTGAAAGACTGATTTAAAAACTTCACATTCATCAGTCTTTTTGCCTCTGAAGTTTATTCTTTGGATCTGGACAAGTGTATGAGTTTCTCACACTTGCTCCCCACCCCTATGCTGGAAACCCATGGCTGTACTTCCACCTCAATGTAGCTCATGATTCTGGCAAGTAGAGATGAAGGGGAACTAAAATTTAAGTAAAGGCCTGCCAAAAATGCCCATGGACAACCAAGCAGATCTATCAGGCAAGGCTGATAACAGAACACTTCTTCCTTTTTTTTTTTTTTTAATTTTAAAAGTAAAAGAACAAAAACATATTAACAAACAGACACAAAGTAGCATAAGAATAGTACAATCAAAACTGAGTTACAGACAAGGTGACATGGAATCAACAATGGTTGTTGCATTACATATTGATAACTTCGAAGTGTATATTCAGGAAAACAGATATAGACATGCAAAACTGATCAAACAAGTAATCATCAACTATTCCTTACAATAAAGTGACCTAAGTCAGTAGTACAACTAAGTTAGATATGCTGCATATACATACATACTTGCTTACATACATAGATAATTATCCCTTCCTTCCTTTTTTGTTTTTTTTTTACAGTGTGAAAGAAAAAGAACTACATCAACAACAGAAATAAAAAAGAAAAAAAAACGGAAAGCATTAACAAAGAGACACAAAGTAGCACAATAACAGTATAGTCAGAATTGAATTATAGACAAAGCAACAGAACACTTCTTTGTATAACCACTGTCTTTATTGTATTGATGTAACTGATGGCCTTGCAATGTAGCTTGAGACTGATGATGGCCTTGCAATGTAATCTGAGATGTTTAAACTTCCGTGGCAACCCATGATGCCACTTGACCATCCAATCATAATGCACCAAATCTGCTGCTGTACCTCCCACTTAAAAGCCCTGGAACCCCACTGGATGGGGCTCTGACTATTTGGGAATGATCTCAGTCAGACCTACTGATATAATAAAATTGCTGTCCTCTAGAACTCCTCAGGGCCATGTCTTCCTGCATTTGGTCTACTTTGCTGTAACAGAAAGAGTAGGAATCAGCCCTCTGATGGAACCCTGGAAGTCCAAGCTGAGAAGCCTTTCTCCCTGCCCCAGGGAAACGTCAAGTCCATCCTCCTTGAGAGATATCCACTATAGCCCCAGTATTTTATAGGAGAGAGACAGTAGAGGAAAGAGAGCTGTTGGTTATTTACTTGTGTGTAATCAGAATGTCAGAATTCAGATCAGGGCTTTATGGTTTTCACTTAATGTAACTTAGTCCTCACAAAAATGCTATAGAGTATTGTTGTAGGCCAGGAGCTTGAGTTAAAATTCAAGCCTGCCCATCCTCACCTGGCTCACCTCAACCCCAGCTCACTGGGCTGCCTCTATGGTCCCAAGGAACCTAGGGTTCCACTCAAGTACACATTACTTTCAAACTGTGAAAGGGATGGAGCCTCAAAAAGCCCAAAGAAATAAACAAGGGACTAGCAATTTAAAATCAACATGAGTTTAGCCTAGAATGGAAGCTCCTGGAAGGTCTATCCTTAGGATTCATTACCCAAGGTTTGCCCTCAATCCTAGAATCTCAAGCCTACTGTTCAGGCTACTCCTAGGGCACAGCACGCCAGCCACTTCAAGCTGGTGGAGCCATCAAAGAAGGCAGCTTCTCCTGCACATACCCTCTCTTTCTCCCAAATTGCAGTGTCTGCTCTAACATGAAAATTTGTCTTCTTTTCCGAGGAGCTGTCCTTAACAGTAGGTAGATGACCTAGCTGTGACCTGATTTCTGCTTAGCTGCAGGCTATTTTGGTCCCTTGGCAGGGGACAGACACAGCATTGTACACAAGGTTAGCACTGGGACTGCTATTTATTTAACTGTTGACCCCACTTATGTGGAATTAATTTACTCCATGATTATAACTCACCGTGCTTCCTGCCTTGACATGCTTCTATAATTCACACCTGACTGCTCCATTATGCACCCACTTCCTGGGCCCAGGGGCAGCAGTTGGAATCTGAGTCTCAGGGTGACTCACATTAGGAGCCCACTCTACACAGAAGAGTTTTTCTCATTATAGTCTGAGGAGGGCTATTATAAAACAGTGCTGGTTTTTCCTTCCAAACAACCAGTTCTCCTTTACGCCCTCCTTTTCCAAGGAAGTGTGCATACTATTATTACACTTCTTTCCAACGCCACATCTGGGTCCCAGTTTCTGAGTATGTACGAGAGTCTTTGGCTTCTTTAGCAAAAACGTGGCCCTTGGTTCCCATCTGCCCTCAGCCCTGACAAAACCTGGCCATGCACTCCTATAGTGGTGTGTGGCTGAGATGTCAGGGGGGTATTGCTCACAAGATATACAAACTTTTCTGACAAAACATGGGGTTGCTGACTACAGATCCCCAGATAAGGGCTCTAGGCCAGGGTCTCTCACCTGTCTTTTGGCAGAGGTGAGCAAGAGACCATTTGCATTGTGTCTGCCAGTATCAGGGCTTGTTTATAGAGGCGAGGACAAGCCACGCTTGGCTTCCTGGTGACGCCTCTACATTGAGCTTTTGGCCTAGCACAGGGTGCAGTATGATAGGCTGAAGGCCTGATGCTGGCCTCCTGGTAACAAATTCTCATTCTTAACTTGCTCCTGCCTCTGGAGAGCTCATGCTGGTTCTGGGGTTTGCCTCTTGGCCTCTGCCGGGATTGTGAAAGGGACCCATTAAACCAGTGGACATCTTCTGTGTGGGCATAATCCTTAATGTCTTCTTCAACAAACTCCCCACTGGCTGTGGAAATTTCATTCTTCAGTGAAGTTTCTATAGCCAGGCGGCAAGTTCTTAGGAGTGGGACTCTCTTACCTAGATTGGTTCTCACCAATTTGCTCTTCACAAATCCTTTTCCTTCCTTCTTCACCTGACAGTGCATGCCCGAGCTCTCTGCCCATTCCTACCTCCCTGCCTTTGCCACACAGTCCTCTGACTGGCAGAGCTCCCATCCTCTCAGCCTTTGCATTCATCAACTCTCACTCCCTGTGCTCCCTCCAGCCCCTCCTCTCTGCTGTAAGAAATACTTCCTGGCCCTGTGGTTCCTGGGCAGCTGTCTCTCCATCTAGTCCCACCAGTGTGCTTGTACAGATTTCCATAACACTGGAGCTGTGCACAATCCTTACCTGTGAGGTCTTCGTTGCACCTATGGGACTGAGAAATGCTCTGAAACCCAGGCTACTGCTTCACTTCATGGACAGCACCACACAGACGATGATCAACAACCACGGGACTTGATGACTACGCTTGTCTCCTGGTTGAATCCAGAGTATAGCTTCTTGGTCAGAACATGACTTTTGATGTCAGACTTTTGGTGTTTAGTTCAAATCTCAGTTATATCAACAACTAGTTCTGTGAGCACAGGCAAATTATTTAACCTCACTGGGCTTGCTTTCTCATCTGGAAAACACCCACCGACTGGAGAGACCATGGATATAAGTGGAGTAATGCATGGGGCATATTTGGTTGGCGCAGGGCCTGGCATGGATCAGGACTCCAGAAACAGCAGATGTTAGTGATTCCTTTTGGGTTGGTACCTCTTCTGCAGTGAGCATCAGTCAGTAGCCAGGCTGACCAGAGACACTTGTTTTAGAGCAAGCATCCATGACAGGCTGCTGAAGTGTTTTGGAAATCCAACATGGAATGAAGTCAGAGTGAGCTTGAACCCGTTTCTCCCAGATTCTCAACAGCAACAGGCAGATTTGTCAGCTGGTTTTCCACACAGTGCAGAGCTCTTCCCAAGTGGGAAACCAACAGTTGTCTCCTGACCTTGCATGTAACAAATAGCCCCTGAGGAAGGTAGTTCCAATTACAGGCAGAGTTGGAGGAGCTCTTTCAGGGCAGATTGATTTATTGACCAGAATTACAGCACAACAGCCCACACAGACTTCTGCCCTTGGCAGACAACTCTGCTTACTTCTCTCTTGCTCTGGTATATTGATCTGTGTGGGTGAGTTGGTGTTGTATATTGTGGAAGTGTGTGTGTGTGTGTGTGTGTGTGTGTGTGTGTGTGTGTGTTGAGGTCCTAGGTCAGAAACTCCAGCTTAGGGACACTTAACGTGGATAGATGTTCAATGTCAACAGAAGAGAGAAACTTGTTCCTTTTCTTTTTGTATCAGATAGTTTTAATTTCACTCTAGTGCTTCAGGTAGGCTGAGAATGTTCCAAATGTCTCTTATTCTATCTCATCCTTACGTTCCTGACATGTGTATCTGCAAGAAAGCTAGTCTTTATAGTGTGTTTCACGCCAGGCAAAGTATGGCCACTCCCACTGGACACAAAAGTAACAAAGACCTGGAAGAGTGAAGGAACTTGCCCATCATCAAATGGTAAACTACGATCCACACCCAGGTAGCCCCCAGTGAAGGTTCATGCCATGCTGTGCCCTCCTGGGGGACAGATGGTCAGCTGCCACAAGAGCAAAGTCCAGACCACAGTGTCATTGGAAATGTAAATGCTTTGGAATGTAGGGGCACAATTTCAATTCATAGGATCAGAAAAGTGTTTACCCACTAAGTGCACGGTGTGCCACCTTCTTGCTGGTATTAGTTATTTACTGCTGTGTAACAGATCACTACAAACTTAACAGCTTGACACAATATCCATGTATTATGCGTGTTATATCACGGTTCCTCTAGGTCAAGAATCCAGGCACAGCTTAGTTAAACCCTTCACTTAGTCTTGTAAACCTGTAACCAAGGAGTTGGCTACATTCTTGTCTGGAAGCTTGACTGGGGTTGCTTCCACATTTCTGTTCACATGGTATTGACAGCACCCAGTTTTCCAAGGGTGCAGCACTGCATGCTTTAGTCATTTGAAGGCTGCTGCAGTTACATGCCACTTGGGGTTCCCCAGTGTGGAATGGAGAGCCAGGGAGAGCATCACGCAGGGTGGTGCTGTCATCTCATACGTAATTGTTTATCCCCTGTCATCTTTGTCACCATTAGAAGCAAGTTAAAGGTCTCACCGACACTCAGAGGAGTTTACTGAAGAGCCAGGACTCCAGCACGCGGGGCTCAGGGATGGCGGACACTAAGGCCCGGCTCACCCGTGCTGTGCCCTTCTCTTCTTTTCACTCATCGCCTTCATTTCTCCCTCCTAGTCTAGACTCGGACACAAGGCTTCGCTAGTGCGCGAGAACTGTACAATAACGATGCTGACAAGTGACATCGTTATATTCCAGGCACCAACTTCTTGTTAATTTTCACATAATATCACTAAAGAGAGCAACATCCAGGGATAGAGCTGTTTCTGAGAAGCTGAACACAGGAGTGTACCCATGCTATGGATGGAAATGAGGGTACCGCCTGGGTGCCCAAGTCCTGCCCAGCCTCCCTTCCGGGCTCTGAGACTCTCGGAGGCAGACTTCTGCAAGGGACACTCCTTTAGCCTGTTTGGTCCATTTTATAAGTAGAGCTGTGCAGCATGAAGCATTTTGTCTGAGCGCAGCACTGTCGCCACGGCCCTAGGTGTCCATTCCCATGGCCCAACAGCGAATGCACCGCAGTGTAGTTCATCTATTCCACCACTGGTGAGCTTTGAGTAATTTCCAGTTTGGAGGTGATGCTGCTGATGTAAGCAGACTGGGACAGGCTGGGGAGCCTTCATCTGAAAACCGGAAATCCAAAATGCTCTGAAATCCAAAACTTCTTGAGCACTTAAAATGTTCCATGTTTCATAGTTTAGATTTTTAGATTAAGTATGCTCAATCACTAAAGCCCACACGTGTATCTCCAAATCTAAAATACTCTGAAATCTAAAACACTTCTGTACTGTCTATTTCCCAGTGCACAACCTGTGTGTGTCTTTTGGTGAGCACGGTAAGCATTTCTGTTGGCTGGTTCACACAGTCACGGGATTTACATATTTTGGTAAGTTACATTTAACATATAAACTCTTTAAGGAAGGCGCCCCCCCCCGCCCCATTATACTCAGCAGTGCTTGCGCCATCTACCCTCCTCTGTAGGTCCTGACAGATCGAATAGGAGGAAAGGCCAAGAGGTTCAGGAACAAAGTAGAGTCCCGGGTCGAATGCATTATTACTATTATGGACTCCTTTATGACCTTTTAAAAAGGAAACATTATTTTATGAGATTTCTGCATGCTAAGCCAATGTCCTTTTCTCAGTATCATTTAATTCATCTTCCCATTCTCTTATTAATCAAAGATACGTCTAACCAGCTACACAGCTGCTGAGCCAACAAATCTATTATAGAGCTGATAAAACTCAGATAAAACCAAAGGAAGTCCAGGTGTGGGCTGACCTCAGACGCCTCTTTCAGAGCATGAGGGTTTCGGTTGAGCTGTGAAACACTGAGACCATGCCAGCCTTCCCCTTCACGACGTTATGAGAACTTAGGTATTAAGGCCCTCACACCTCCATGGAGGTTTCTAAAACTCTTAACCACACCTGAAATCCTGATTTATGACCAACAGATACATCAAGGCACAAGTAATTCCCACATCATCTGGAATCGGCCGCCTAGGTAGTAATTTTAAAGTTTAAAGGATATAACCATTTACTTTGCATTTCTTTTTAAGCTAAGATGGGTCATATGAGGATAGTAAGGGCCATCTTCCATGCTGTTACCAAGTTGCCCAGAAGACTTCGGCTACTCCTGACACTGTTTCCACCCCTCTCCATCTGTCTTTCTTTTGCTGCAACTCTGTCTCTCCTTGTTTCAGTGTCTCAAATATGTATTATATGTAAGAGAGAGAGAGAGAGAGAGAGAGAGAGAGAGAGAGAATGTCTATCTCTATTTCTACAATCTATCAATTAACCAAATTGCAATTCCACTGCATCTCAGTTTTTATTAGCATTTTCTTATACGACTAAAAAACCACTTTCAAAAATGTCAATATTAAGTCACTGTTTGGTATTCCATCAATGCAGTTATCTTAATTAATTAAACTATTTCTATTTGGGGATACCTAGGCTGTTTCCAATATTTTGGCGTTACAAACAACACTGCGCGAGTATGCCTGTGCCTGGACCACTGGAATACTGACATACTGGAATACTGACACACTGGAATACTGCATATTCCTTAGGCAAACTGGTAAGATGAGGAATGAATCAACAAAACGCAGAGATATTGGCTTTTGACTCCACTATGAAGTGCAAATGTATGCTGCTGGTAACAGAACGTAAGAGTGTCTTTTTTGCCTGTGCTGCTAATTTTCTATAACGCATACATTTTCTAAATTGTATAGGTAAAATGTGATCATTTGGTGTTAGTTACATTTAGCTGATTGCTGGTGAGGTTCAATATTGTTTTGGTTTCTCTCTTCCTCCTTCTCTTCTTCCTCTCTCCCTCTCCTTCCCCGCTGCATTAGCAACCCTTCCTGTAACTTCCAGCGTTTCCCCATAGCTCCCCCAAATGCCCTCCCGTGCTTTGGCTGTCTCTACCCCTGCGTTCCACCCTTTACTGTGGAAGGTATGTCAGTGTCCCACAGAATTCAGTGGTTGTCAACTCCCCTGTAAAACTTCAAGGCCCCCAACTGGTCAGCTGCCTCATTTTTTAAACTAGGATGGCAGAATCCCTCCCAGAGCTGTAAACCTCAGGTGTCACTGAGCCTCTGGTCTCCGTCTCCTGGGGCCATCAGCACAGGAGTGCTGGCTACAGGACCTAATGATTTAGCCAGGTGAGCTTCCTGCCATGTCAGCTTCTCACAGGATCTTGCCTCAGAGGAAGTGTTCCCTCCTGCTTTGGGGAAACCAGCAACTGTAAATCAGGTAAAGATGTGGTCCTGACTTATTCATCCTTGTAAGAGTTTTATGTGCTGGAATCAGCAAGGGACCCATTTGCCTGATTCATGACCAATTTGTGGAGTCATCACTTAGAGTTAAGACTAACCCACCCTGCTCAGTGGGCTAGCATGAACAGGGGCTGTGAGGCCAAGGCACCCCATAGTGGGAGGCCTGGTCTTGCCTCCCCACCTGGACTGACTGTTTTCTTTCAGAGAGTTCAGGCACATGATGGGGAATCACAGAACAGTGGGGAACTCTTCCTCCTGGTGCTGTAACAGCTCTTTCCCTCCCCCAGTCACCTCCTGGTTTGTCTTCTGCAGGAAGGAATGTGTGCCTGGACCACAGCTGCACCCTCGTGATCCCACACATGGAAGGAAGGCATTGAAGAAGGGGTTTTGACTGCTTCTAATTAGCAATCAAGGACAAGGCTGAACTCAGTTATGTTCATAATAAATTATGGTTCCTCTTTACAAGAGAATATTAGGTAGCTATTAAAAATAATGTTTTCAAAGAATTTTTATGAGACTGAAAAGTGCTTATGATATGAAGTGAGATGAAAGAAGGGCAGATATAAAACCTGTACATAGAACACAGAATATGATCTTGATGAGGCAAAAGATTAGTTGAAAGTACTGTCAAATGGTTATCTCTGCAGGTGAGGTTATGGGTGCACTTTATGTTTCTTTTTTATATTTTAAAAATTTCTTACGTTAAGTCTTTGGGACTTTATTTACTACAAAAACAGTTGCAATATTTTTAAAGACCGAGTCTAATGTGATCCATCCCAGCCCTTGGGGTTTTTCCCAAGTTCTTCTTCATTATTTCTGCTCTCTTGTGTTAGGCAGTGTTGGGGCAGTGTGAATAAGACCACAGCTCCGCCAGAATACTAAGCCACATCTTACTAACAACGTAGTCAGCTTTGGACCTCAGGACCCGCTTCCTCCCCCTGTCCTTCCTTTTCTTCTTTTCCTTCCTCTTCTTCTTTTCCTTCCTCCTACTTTCCTCCTCTTTCTTCCTCCCTTCCTTCCTTTCTTTCTTTGTTTCTAAGCAGTTTTTTCACTTTGATTCTGGGAAGTCTTTTGAGAAAAGTAAATCTTAATGAACAAGCAGTCCTGACCAAAACCAAATTCTCAACAAGGCTCAGGAGGTCAGCTGCACCTAAGCCAAATAGTGGGGAGGGCCCTAATTTGGAAAAAGCTCCGGGGACCCAAAGAGCGCTGTGCACTGTCGTCATCACTGAGCTTCTGGTGGGCCAGTTTCAGCTCTGCGTGGGAAGGACTGCCGTCTGCAGAATGCAAAAATGACAGAACACCTTCACCAGTGACATTAGCAGCAGCGCCTCCAGTGTGTACTGAATGTTTCCAGATGCTGGAAGAAAATATGATCTGTTATTTTATTTCATTTTTAAAACCAGTCTTAAGCCATGAGAAATCCAGGCTTATCAACATTAAGTAAGAAGGTAGATGTCTCTTCCCCTGTGTGACTTCGCTGGGGAAAAAGAAGCTAGAGGGGAATGCTCTGGATGGCAAGCTTGGCTGCTGAAGCTGGAAAAGCCAGGAGAGCTGCATTACCAAGGGCACATTCTGTGTGCACCTTTCTGACCAAGAATGACAACCCGACTCACTCGAGAATGCCGTAGACTTATACCAAAGGGTTCAGGAACGTAGCACGTTTACCTCACAGGGAGTAGGAGGTTGAATGCCCTCAAGCTGCCGATGCTGGGCTCCTGTACAGCCTTGGCTGAAGCCGGGCGGTGGCTATCCTTGATTGCTGTTTGGAAGACCAGAGGTTTTGGTGGCTTGAGATGTTCAGGTCATGCTCCGTGGGTGACTCTGTGAGTTCCTGGGAATGTGGGTCCATTTTTATGGTGACAGGAATGTGGCAGCAACTGACTGGGCTTTAGCTAAGATATCCTCAGTAGTGAGCACAGCCAGCGTAACCAAGGGCAGTTTCAAGCCTATTCGTGAGAACAGTGAATATCCCAAACAAGCTCATCCTACCTACTATAACACACTCCTACAAGTATCACACACATGCACACACACACACACACGAATGCACATGCGAAAGGTAAATTGTATGTCTAAAACACAGTTTTTAATAAAACACATCAAGTTCATTCATAGGGACACAGGGCACAGGGGTCTGTGCTAGGCGTAACTGGCACAGTCTTCTAAAACACCAGCTAACCTTTGTAGACTTGGCTGCCAGGAGCAGCGGCCTTTGGAGCACAGTTTCCCAGACAGCTGAGCCAAGTGCTGGCAGCAGCGAGTTGTTCCTCCTGGCCTGCGGTTGAGTCAGTGTCACATGCGCTTAAGGTCCCTAAAGGCCACGCGGGCTGCATTTCGTCCAGCAGCTCCCATGACTCCTCCTCCTGCAACCATAGCTTTGCTCAGAAATCCACCAGGGAGAGGACAGGGGCGGGGGACAGAGAGTCAGCAACAACTGGGACCACTACCCAGAGACTCGGGGCTCCTTCCAAGGTCCTGCACCACAGAGGGGAGAGGTTGGGCCACGGCTGAGACCACTTGTTATGCACAGAGACAATGGTGAAATGAAAGTGCAAGAATAAGGTCTGGGAGAGACGGGGACACACAGTCTACTCTGGGGGGGCTGAGCCCCACACAGCTCAGATAAAGTACCAAGAAACAGCAGCAGCCTCTGGTACACCAGGGAGGCTTGGCTTCTGCATAGGAAAGAACTTTAAAAACCTAACTTTACTGATTTTTCTGGTCTCAAATACGGGTGAGGAATTTAGGCATGTGGGTCTCCCACACCCCAAAACTGGAACTGGGAAAGACACTTCCCTGGAGACAGCAACCCCCTGCGCCTGAGGGGGTGTGGTCAAGTGAGGGCTGCCCTGACTGGCCAATCACTGTGGAGCACTTACCGCACCAGGTGGCTTGTTGGGGCAGGAGGTCCGTGCCCCTTCTCCCTCCCTCATGGCACAGCCCTCTCCTGTCTGCAATCCTCTGCCCTCCCATGAGCCCTTACAACCCACACGGGGCAGTGGAGCTGTGGTGACTTACCAGGATGGGCCCCACTGCCGCACAGGTACAGGCCCCGGAGAGGGGAGCGGTACCCTGAGTGCAGTGGTGCTGGGCGGGCAAAATAGAGCTGGTCCAGGGACATGGCACAGTGGAATATGTTCTGTGGAGACAGGGTCATGCTTGTTAACAACGGAGTCCTGCAGTCTTTTCCTACGCTGGTGGGTTTTTTTTTTTTTAAATTAATTTTATTCGTATAGGTTTACAGTTCATGCAGTTTAAAATTGTCTTGGGGAGTGGTTACATATACATATGATAGCTTGTTTCCTTTTTGTAAAAAATCCTTTTCCCCCTTTCCTCTCCCTGCCTCCTCTGTCTTTCAGTTCCCCAACCCATTTCTCATTCTTGTTGATGTTATTAATCTTAGCTCGTGTTACGGCACATATTTGCATTCATGGAGGCTATTCGGTTCCTGTACACGGCATATCCTCGTTCTCCTTCCCTTCCCCAGTACGGGAGGGCTCTCTCCGCCTCCCGACCACACCACCTCCCTATCACAAGAGCCTGCTACAAGAAGGCCAGCTCCTTGTCCCCTTCTATTCACCCTTTACTCTTCTCTCTGTACTATGCCTCACTCAAGTGAGAGATACCATATGGTATTTACGTTTGTGCGTCTGGTTTATTTCACTCAACATTATATTTTCCAGATGCATACAAATGTCTCAGATCTCTCACCCTTTATAGCAGAATAGTACTCCATGAGAGATAAATACCACATTTTCTTTATCCAATTATCTGTTGATGGGTATAAGGCTGTTTCAGGAGTTAGCACTTACAAGCTGTGCTGCTATAAACCTTGGTGTCCATGTATCACTGTAGTAGCATGTTTCAAGCTTTGGGGGGAAGATACAGAACAGGGGGCTCCCTGGGTCACATGGAATTGCTAATCTCAGTTTTCTGAAATTCTCCATACTGATTGTACTAGTCTCCATAATGGTTGTACTAGTTTATATTCCCACCAATCATGAAAGAGGGTTCCTTTCTCACCAGAGCCTTGCCAGCATTTGTTATTGTTTGAGTCCTTAATAATTACCATTCTTTCTGGGGTGAGATGAAATCTTAGCATTGTTTTAATTTGTATTTCTCGAATGGCCAGAAGTATTGAGCATTTTTTTCATACATTTGTTACAATTTGTATTTCTTCCTCTGTGAAGTGTCTATTCACTGTGCTTGCTTATTTCTTGACTGGATCTTTAACTTTAGGTGTTATTTATTTTTTTTAGTTCTTTGTATATTCTAGGTATTAGGGCTCTGTCTGAGGAGTAGCTAGCAAAAAATTTTTCCCATTCCGTAGTTCTCTCTTTACTCTGATGATTGATTCTTTTGTTGTACAGAATCTTTTTAGTCTAATATATTTTCTTTTGCTGATTCTTGCTGTTATTTATGTAATTGAAGTTCTGTTTAGAAAATCCTTTCCTGTACCCATGTCTTCAAGTGTTTTACATATTTTATTTTCTAATGGGTTTAATGTTTTAATGTTCAGATCTTTGATCCATTTTTACTTTAACTTAGGATATGATGAGAAATAAGGGTCTAGCTTCAGTCTTCTGCACACAGATGACCAGTTTTCCCAGGACCACTTGTTGAAGGAGCCGTCCTTCCTCCAGCAAATGCTTTTGGCCCCTTTGTCAGAGATTAAACACCTGAATGTGTCTGGGAAATTTCTGTACCCTGCTTGTGTTCTGCTGATCCACATATCTGTTTTTGTTCTAGTACCATACCGATTTTTATCACTATTGCTTTGTAGTATAGCCTGAAGCCAGGTATACTACAGCTCTCTGCTCTGCTCCTGTTGCTCCCAACTGGTTTTGCTATTCTGGGTCTCTTTTGGTTCTACATGAGTTACTTCTGGTTATAACAGCAGCCACAGATTTAATCTTACAACTGAACGGCAGAGCAAGGAACTGGCTCCTCAAGGAGGGCGCCTTCTGCGGAAAGCCATGGGGAGAGGCTGCCGTGGGTGTTGAGGCAGAGGGGCCGTGGTCCTAGGGATCATCTCATGTGGTCCCTTCGTCTCTATGTCCCCATGTCCCCTATTCCTAAGCTCTGGCCGCCACTCTGTCCCCTCTCCACCACGGTCTCTGCCCCCATTCTTGCTTCCCAGTGAGGGCCAGGCAGAGCCGGGAGGGCAGAGCCAGGAAGTGGACTGAGGCTCAGGGTCGTACTCAGGGTCATACTCACCCCTCTAGGAAGTCCAAAGACTCTCTCCAAGTCTGGCGGGGTGAGGATGTCTCTGCCCACCACAGAGCCCTTGAAGCCAGGGGCATAGGCCTCGATGCAGTCAAATACTGTGTGTCCAACAGCAAGGGACAAGATGGTATTGGGAAAAAGAGAAGGCGGTGTTATGCTTGAAAAACTAGGTAAATTTACTAACGATCATTAATGTATGTGCTTAAAAGAGTTTTTTAAAGGCACATTATACCTCAGTAAGTAAAAAGCAAACAAAAACAGTCCACAGGCAAAAACATGTTATCACAAAGACAAGAGGTCTGAGGCTAGTCCAGGCCCCACTTTTTCCCATCTCCTTACCACAAGCCTAAACACAAGGCTGTTGGGACAATGCAATATAGTTTTCATTTCATCCCTTTGCTTTGATTTGGCTGCTTCTTTTTGCTTGGAATGCCCTTCGCTTTCTGGCCAACTCCTATTCATCCTTTAAAAGCCAGGTCAAACATCCCTTCCTTTGAAAGCCTTCCTTCTCTCTCTGGCTCACTGGCTCCCTCCTTTGGTTCAGTAAAACACATAGTACTACAACGACCAGTTTGTTGGTGTCCCTGACCAGACTGTGAGCAACTTGAGAGCAACTTGTTCTTCGGGCTTTCTTAGCCCAGTGCGTGACCCCAGGAGAAATTCATCCCGGTGATAGGAGGCTCCCTGTAGCTCTCCTCTCCCCTTGGGACAGAACGTGTAGGTCTTCACCCTAAAGGACGCAACCAGGAGGGGGGTGTCCCCTCGGGTCACACGGCGGCTGTGTGGCTCCCTTTACCTTTATCTGCATAAGCGTTTCTCTCCTGCTCATCCCAGATCTTGCCTCCTGCCAGCGTGTAGGGTGTATACTGGGTGAAGAGGGAGATGACGTGGCAGCCGGGAGGCGCCAGTGTGGGATCCAGCGAGGACGGGATACAGAGCTCAATCATGGGCCTGCAGTGCATGGGGAGCAAGAAGGGCTGGCCCGAGGAGAGGGGCTGGGGAGCCACTTGGAGGTGACTCAAGACACAGTAACTTCTCTGGGGTGACACCAGCGCTGGGTGACTTGTCACCGTGAGGCCACAGCGGTTATTTTCCACTCATCCCCTAGTATCTGTCCAGCAGCAAATCTTGTCAGCTTTACTTTCAAACTACACCCATCATCTGGCTACTTCTCACCACTTCCACTGCCCACGCACCCTCTGGCCCAAGCCACTGTTCTCCTTCTCCCTTGGATTTTGCGTGAGTAACCAGTTGTGAATCTGCCCTTCCTTTCATTACACAGCGGCCAGGGTGGTCTTCCTAAAGGACGGGTCAAGCTCTGTGAGACTCTCCTAGAGTAGAAGTTGGAAGCAGGCCACCAGAGCTGATAGGATCTAGCTGCTCTGGTTCTCTCTCCAGCCACTCTGTCTTCACCCCTCTGCCTTCAACACAGCCACACAATCCCACCCCTGAGCGTCTGCACCTGACCTTCCTTCTCTCTGGATGTTCTTCCCCGCAACCATCAGGACCATGTTCTCTCTTCTTTCAGTTCTCTGCCCAAATGTCACATTATCACAGAGGCCTCGCCTTTGTGCCTGATTTTCTCCATAGTGCGTATCACTGACACACACTTGTGGATCGTCTCATCTTCTCTCAATGGAAGGTCAGCAACTGAGCCTTTGCTTGGCACAGAGGAGGGGCCCTCAAACATTTACAGTGTGATAAAACACTGTACTGCAACTTTCTCTAGGGCCACATGCTCCTTACCATAAGATACAAAATAGATTGTTTTTGGTTTTGGTACTGGCAATTGAACTCAGGACCTTGTGCTTGCCAGGCAGGCGCTTGTGCCGCTGAGCTATATCCCCAAAATAGCTGTACCTGGCAGGTCATTAGCTTTTTGCTTTGGTGCCTCTGACCTACACCCAGTATATAGCCTCATATACATAGGCTTTCTATCTGTTGGCTGATGGACAGGATGGAAAAGGTGTGGGTCTCATAGTGTCCCTGTCTGCCCAGAATGACCGATATAGCTGTGGCAAGATGCAGGAATACTTTTAGAAGCTTTGCATGAGGCAGCTTATCTGGCATAATGGAGGGTGCCAGTTGGGGCTCACTGCATGTTTCGTCAGGCCTCTGAGTCAGAGAACCTCATTTTCTCTCTCCAAGAAAGCATCTTCTCTTTTTCCCAACACCAGCACTGTTCTCTGTAGGGCTTGCTCTTCTGCTACTTGTAACAATGCCTGATATGCCCTGCTCCCTGGTCCACAGATTTCTCACCTGGGATACACTTCCTGTTCTTAGAACTTAGGTATAGAATGAGGCCGATCCTAGGTCAACATAAAGGTTCAGTTCCAAGCTGAACAGTCCCTGCTGTGTCTGGATGGCCACTGTCTACCCCTGGCCCCCGTGTCAGAACATCCAGGGGATGCCAATCCCAAGCGTACTTACCTGTGGGAAGCCAGGCCACCCTTGGCATCTTCAAAGGCCTGATGGAGAAGGAGGGTATTTTCACAGTTCAAGTGGATGGAGCACTGGTGATGGGGAAGTGGCTGGCCTCGGAGAGAATTAGGGGCTGCCAGGAAGTTGGGCAGCTTGTCCACAGCCACTGAAGGGCCAAAGAAGAGGGTCAGGTCCCTGGCTGTGCAGGGGTCTCCCTCTACAGTCACCACTTTGCTCACGCACAGGTGGACTGGAGGCTTGAAAGTGTGAAGTGTTTCACCTTCAAATTGGGGGCAGGCTAGAGGTCAGGGGATGGAGATGGCATGGTTGGGTGTCCCCAACGAGAAGATATCCCGCTCAGAGAGTGCCAAATGACTCCGTTCTGCAATCAGGTGTTCTTACCATTGATCTTGGTAACAGGAGACTGGGTATCCAGCTGGGAGATTCTCTCTATGAATGCCTCCGGAAGCCACTCCTGCAGGGAGAGGCCTCTGTGAGAGGCCAAGTTTGGCCAAGGTACCAAGGGCAGCTGCTTTCTTCCCTTGCTCAGGGCAGCCCCTCCAAGTCTATCTCTGGAAATCCTCATCACCCACCAGAGCTGGGCGAGCCACATCCTCTGTGAGGCCATCCCAGGGCCTTTGCATCCTCTGAGCTCTGTCAGCAGCCTCGCTGGAAAGCACCTCCCACCCTGCTGCTTTTCTCTTCTGTTCTGTAAGCTCTGGAAGTCTTGATATCTAAGTGCTTTAACTTCACAAGATGCATTTCACTGATGACTGTTAAGTCTTGTTAGTGGAAACATGCCGAAAGAGTGGTGTTGCCCCTAACAGTCCCTGGAATGACTGGTAATTCTGTGCTCTCTCTCTCTCTCTCTCTCACACACACACACACACACACACATACACACACACAACCTTCTGGGGACAGAGAAAGTGTGGTCAGTTGCAATAATTGCCCCAAATTCTTAGCCCTCTCTACGTGAATGTTTCTTGTTCATGTAACTTGGGAGTGCCTTCCTACTCTGTGGGTTTAGTTATGAAACTTGCTTTGGCCAGTGTTAGAAAATAAGATGCAAACTGAGGAAACAATATGCTTTTTGCATGACTGAGCTTGCTGGCTTCTCCACCAGGCCCTGAGAACACTCTCATATTACTGTGCTAGCGGCTGAGAGACACATGGGGAAGAGTCAGATCACCTTGGTCATTCTTCAACTGTCCTGCACTAGCCACAGCCAGCTGGTTCTGAGGCACATGAAGTACAGCAGAGCTGGCCGCCTGCCCCATAGCTGACTGCAGGTACACGAGCAAGCCCAAGCCTATAGATCACTGTAATTGGGCCAAGATCTACTGAACTGTCCATGTCTGCCAGCTACTATTTCTTCTTATCTTCTCAGAAGCTTTGCATTTGGTTGTTTTGCAACATCAGTATGGTGACAGATCTTTGACACAGATGGTGGAGTTAGTGTGGGTGAGAGAATAGAAATCAAGATAGTAGGAAAGTTGTAAAAATAACTGCAGATAGAAGACCAGACATGGGTTCTAGGGCTGGCTCTGCAAGTAACTAACTGCCAGCTGCATGGCTTGGGTCACCTCCCCTCTCTGGACCTTCCTCTTTACCTATGCAGCTTCTCTCATTTGTTACCTGCCTATTATCTGCTTACTTCCCCAAAGAAGGAGACAGCGCTCCTCGCGCCTGCCCTTATGCAGTCCCTCCATCCTCTCCTGGCAGACATCTCACCTCCACTCTTGTCTCACCTGTGGCGTCAACTTCAGGAAGGTGACCTGAGGTGGCGCACTGGACAGCACCACTTTGCTCCTCACCTCCAGGCCGTCCTGCAGTACAACTCCTTGAACGCGACCTTCACTGTTCACTTGCACCTTGGCCACTGTCTGAAGCACACCAGCAAGAGGCCCCAGAAGCCCCAGGAAGGAAGACTCAGGTTGAATCTGGTCAGATTCCCACTGTTCCTGCTGCACCTGGACACTCATGCTTCCTGCTCCCACTCTAGCCCTCCAAACTTGGTAGCTTCTGGGGGAAGCCTTGACACTCCCTAGCAGGAAGCCTCTGCCCAAACGTGGCTAAGCGACTAGTGACTTCAGAGGAGCTGGTCAGAGAAGCTGGGACTTCCCTGACCATTGCTCTGCCGCCACGGGGTGCACTACCCTCCACCCCTGCCTGGGTTTTAAGCCCCATGATTTCTATCAGGAAAATAAGGGACCTTCCCAACTCCAGACTCTTCTGCAGCCTTGTCAACAGTCAGGGGAGGGGGAGGCACTCACCTTTTCAGTGAAAATACTTGTTCCACGTACAGTGGCTGAGCTTGCAATGGCATCAGAGAGGGCACCCATGCCACCCTGGACATAGGCCCAGGCACCCTGCATTCCCTCCAGGCCGCCCATCACATGATGTAGCAGCACATATCTAAGCACAGAGCATAAAATCAGGTGCTAGAGATGAGATTCCACCTCCCAAGTTTTAGGTCCAAATATTGCTTTCTGTCTTGTACCTTCAGCCCCTTTCTGCCCCCACTCAGCCCTTTTCATGAACCTTTAAATGAGCTCAAGCCCTTCGCCTTTTCATTCCCCATGCAAATGTGCTCAAGTGCAGTGTCTGGCTCACAGTGAGTTCGTAAATGCCAGTCACTGCTGCTCCCGCCCTGTTCTCTCCGGGGAGCGTGTTCCGCCCCCGCTGGCCTCACTCACCCACTCCCCGGAGTGTGGGGACTTGTCATGGCTCCAATCACAGCATCTGTTGCCAGAGTGGCTTTCAGAGGCTCAGACTCAAACCACTGGTCCAGCACCTGGACAGCAAAGTTGCAAGAAGGCCTCAGGGACCTGGCTGGCGGGAGAGGTGTCCGGCCACCTGTCAGGCCTGAGGCTGGGAAGCACTGACCTTGGTAATGGGAGCTGTGAGGACCTGGTAGTACTGGGGAAGTTGGGCCCCAAGGATGTGGCCTAGAACATAAAACTCATAAAACAGGAGCTGAGACAGGCTGGGAGGAAACACTGTGACCTGGGCGTAAGGGGTAAGAGAACTGCAGTATGGGAGGCAGGACAGCACGGTGGATGCAGGCCACAGCCTCCATCTTTCCAGATGCATGGCCTTGGACCTTTTAATGTCTCTGCACTTGTTTCTCTATCTGTAAAGTGTGAGCTGTATTTCACAAGGGCTACTTTGAGGACTAAATGACACATGCAAACATTTGCAAGCTCATAGGCACTGATTGCATATAGCTATTAGTATGATTTTGGGAAAATTTTTCACTTGTACCTTATTCTCTTACTTTAAACTCTATAAGGTGCACTCCTGCGTGGAGTCCATTTCTGCAACATTGAGGTAACCTTTGTCCAGGCTTGGTTTCATCCACACAGCCTGGGAGCTCAATGCAGACTCTAGGTGCACTCAGTGGCCATAGTCTACTAACTGGTCATGAGCGGCAGCTGCTTGGAGTTTATGTCCAGGCATCAGAGAACGGGCCCCCTCCCCCACCCATGAAAGCCACTACTCAGGTCCTGGTGGACTCACCTGCCTTTAGCAGAGGCTTGAGGGTGGGCAGAGCCTTCAGCCTCTGCAGCAGGGACTCATGATGGAAGGCCGCCATGTCCACAGGGGCTGTGTCCAGCAGAGGGTCAATGGCCAGTACCAAGCGGCTCATGAACTCTTCATATCTGGGAAAGGCCTGGAACAGACTGCTAGATCAAGGCTCCACTGTCCAAATTCCCACAAGGACAGTATCTCCATGTCCTGTCCTCCATGCCACTCCCATAGGGCCACCACACTCCACAGCAGGGCCCTGATGGTTCCTAAGCCTTCATCTTCTGTGTAGCTTGGCCTGGCCCTGCAGAGTCCTCCTATCTCCAAGTCTGTGTTGATATCAGTGACAGGAAGAGGGCATGGGGGAGGCCACAGAGACCTGGGCAATATGAAAGCAACCAGGGAAAAGCATCTGTGTATGCCAAAGCAGCCACAGAAAACTGGCAAGTCTCTGAGGCTGTGGGTGCTGTGGTGAGAACACTAGAAGTTCTCTCTGTCCTTGTGTCTTGCCATCTGTGACTGGTAGAAGTTAGTCTCTTCCTCAAACCCCTGGGTGCAGATGTTCTTTCCACATCTGTCAGTCTGATGTATCGCCTGACACATGGCAACAGAAGTCTGCATCCCCTCATCCTACAAGCTTACAGAACAAAACCCATTTTCTTTAGCTGGTTCTTGACACCCACCCTCCCTCCACTAGACCAGTGATGGGGCAGGAACATGTGCCCATGCCTTTGAAGACCCTCCTGACTCTCCCAGAGCTTTTAATGTGGGCTCAGCTATGCTCATGAATGCAGCCATGGAATTACAGTAAGTCACATAAAGGAAAGTCTGTGTTGGAGAAAACTTGAGAAGTCTTGGTAAGAATGAAGTTAAATAGTTGTCTCTAGAGCAAGCCTTCAAAATGACACCTTGCAAAGACAAAACCAGAAATGGGGCTCCTTATATTCTGTAATAGGAAATGAGCCCTGGCCTCCTACTAATAGGCAGGGCCAGAACCAGTGCTGTGCTGACTCCTGCCTCAGGCATTTGAGATAGATAGGGTTTGGGTTCGGAAGAGGGTGAAGCCCTGGTCCCCAGGTGAGTGCACGGGACAGTCACATGAGAAGCACTTGGAAAAAGCAAATTTCCCCAGGTGATTCTACTCATCAGCCAGGTTTAGAAACCTCTGGTTGAAGAGATATGCATCATATGTCTGTGGATTGCTAGGTTTCACCAACTATTTGGTTAAGACACACAAAGCAATGTGCATGGATTGTAGTAATCTAGGGTCTTCTTATAAAAATATTTCTATTGAGATCTGATTTAATGCTACAACTTCAGCTTGCATTCAGCCATTCAAAGAACCTTTCCTGGCCTCCAGAACCCATTGTACCAGGCCCGTTATATTCGGTAGTGACTCATCTGGACAAAGTTACCCAATCAATCCCTAGACTGCAACCCGAGCAAATAGCATACACTATTCTTTCTTTCACAAATCTGCACAGCATCATGCACACTTTATTGTTTTGGGTGTCAGGGGACTGATGCCAAATTGAATGAATATTTTCTTAAGTTCTTGATCCAATTCATGTTATTCTTAATTGTCTCTCATCTGCCCTTCATCTTCCTTTGTGGCTTTCATGTAGAGAACCATTTGGGATTCTGTCTGAAAGCAGCAGGCACCTAAGGCCCACACAGTAAATGTACATACCAGTGGGTTCCTTTTTGAAATTCACCATGCGGAGGCCATCTGGACAGTGCCCTCACTCTGAACATGCACAGGTTTGAGGGCCTTAATCATTGTCCTCCGTCTCTTCTCCTCAGGAGGCCTGAGATCTACGGCTAGTTCAGACTTGAGCCTTCCAGGGGAGAAAGGATGCCTTGTCCCAGCCCCCAGGGCCTTTGGACACTGTTCTAGGAAAGTCCGATCAGTTTATTCCTTTCAAGAGTCCTATCCCAGCCGGTGAGGGAGAAGGAGCTTCGTCTGTAGTCACTTTTCCTACCTGGGCATCTTTCTGTGAGAACTGGGCGATCTGTTTCTGATTTTCTGCCATGTCTGCACCCAGCAGAAGAGACCTGGGCACCCTGCTCCCTGTACGCTCCTCCAGCACGGGGGTGAAGGAATGGGGATTTCGAAGATGAAGCCTCAGCCCATGTTTCTGCAGAACATAAAAAGTACAGGCAACATTTTAGGGACTTCTGGTGTCTGCTGTTGACCTTTCTCCAGTTGTGCTTGTGTGACTACTTGGGTAGCTGTATGCAGGTTCCTAAGGTATGAGGTACTGGATCTTCTTTTTTTAAATGTCAGTTTAAAAAAAGTCCTCTTGCCAAGGCACTCAATGATAGACCATACTGTACCACACTTTACCGCACAATGCCATACCATGCTTTTCCTGTGCCAGAGACAGTGCGAGGGTTTACAATTACTACCTCACAGCATCTCTGTAAGTACTATTATCCTCTTTGTGCAAATACTATGATGGAAATTCAGAGAAGTTAAATAATTTGTCCCAGATCAGTTTAGGAAGTGGATCTAAGTTTCAAAACCACACTGCTGTGACTCCAGCCCCTGGATCTCAGAAATAATCTATAACTGCCCCACTTCAGAAATAAATAATTAAAATTTAGAGGCACACATAAAACAACAGTTATGCGAAAATCCATATGTATAATGTAGATATATTATTTACATCAAACATTTTATTTACTTTGTAGACTCACTTATTCCAGGGTCACTTTAAATAGAAGTTCCCTTGAAGTCTTTAAAATATGATTTGATTTACAGATGTTTGACATGCACACGGAACTTTCCCAGAGCACCTTTACTTCTCTATGGAGGCAGAGATGCAACAAAGGGACCTGGACTACTAACCCAAGGGAACCTTATTACGGCTGCGGTCTCGGGACTTCCTTCCCTGTCTGTGACCTGGGCCCTCACTTCTTTAAGGTTTCTGCTCAACTCTCCTTTACTAGCAACGCCTCACCTCACCACACCAGCACTTCCTGGCCCCTCAACCTGCATTATTTTTTCCAAAGCTCTTGTCATCACATGGCTAATTATACACGTGTTTCCTCATCTTCCTGAGTAGAAGAGAAGGTCTGTGAGGTCAGGGGCGCTGTCTGTTTTGCTCACTGTTGCATCTGTTACGTGGAGATTTAAGGTGTCAACAAGCATTCTGCCGACTAGAGAGGTGAAGGCTATGCTGCAGGCAGATGTGGCCCCCAGGGACAGAAGCGAGACCTGTAAGTGTTCAGATGACACGCAGAAACCACAATAACTCCCTTCTAAGAGGTACAGCCGGAACTGTCCGAACCAGAGATGTTTCGGATGGGCAAGACGGACAGGACAGGGCATTTTGTAGAGGGTGTTCTGAACACAGGATGGGGCTAGGGTGGGAGAACTCCAAGTCCTTTCTAACATTAAGACTGAGAAACCTGACTCCAAGTTGGAGGATCTTCCAGCTCGGTTTCCTTAATATAATGTACCTGTGAAAGCCCAGGAGCACCCTCAGTCCCTCCCTCCTCTTTGGCATTCCAACCAGAGCCAAGCCTTGTAAGCCCCTACTGCAAACTCTTCTTTCTATATCCACTGTGTTGGGTCAGGCTGCCATCTCGTGAGGCCCTGTGGCAGCTGTCTCATGGATCTACTGTGAGCCCCTCCTGCCTTCTCTACGATCCAGATGGACTGACCTTTTACAAGTCACAAATCTCATATTCCACTTCCTGATTAAACACCTCAGCTGGCTTCCTACTACATGTGGATGAAAAGCAGGCCCCTCATCATAGCTGGCAAGGTCCAGCCTGGGCTGCCCCTTCCCCTCCTTATGCCTGCTGCCCCTCCTCCTATCACCGGTCTGCTCTGGCATACTGACCTGCCTTCTGCTCATGCCTGCCTCAGCCTGGCAAGCTCCACTTGCCTCTGGCTGGAACTCTGCTCAGATGCTGTACTACACTGGCCGGTGACTTCAGTTTGCATATCACCCCTGAAGGATTTCCAGGTGACCAGTGTAGGCTGGGCCCTCCAGACTTTCCCTATCACATTGCTTACTTTCTTTTCTTTCTGCTACCTACCTCTACCTGAAGTTCTGTTACTACTTCCAAGTTTAACATTGTATCCCAAGGACCTCTCCCGGTGCCTGGCAGAGCAGGTGCTCAGAACATTGACTGGACAAATCAGTAAACCCTCCTGACATGGGCCCTGAAATTATTTCAAGTGTAACTAACTGAACTTGAGTCATTTTTGACTGATTGTAGGATTTTCTCTTATAAATGGTGACTTCGTCATTCTTAATGGTTTTAATCACATGGAGTCAGAAAAGGGCGCACTTAAATAGCCATTGATGACTCTGTGAGATTTGTTTAGAGCATGATGTTTTCTTAAAAAACGAAAAAAGAACCCATTCTCTGACTACCTATGTAAGTTTCAGCAGCCTAGTCATCCCAGATGGTCTTGGGAAAGGTAGATTAGAGACCAGTGACATGGGATTTAAAAGGTGGAGTTCTCACTTGTGTCTAGAACCTGAGGAAGTTGTAAAGTGCTGGATCCTGCACCCCACTGCTTCCACAGAATCAGACTTCTGAGCAAGAACATTTGGAAACATCCAAGTCCCTGCCAGCCTCCTGCTCATTCTTATGAATCTGTAGGTCTGAGAGCCTCATCTTAGAGAGAGTTCCTATAGTAAAACATGAGCAGAAGGACTATGGCCGAAACCTGGAAGGTCAGTAGGGGAAGGAAGGGACAGAGGTTGCCCTGGCCCCCAATATCTGACAACACAAATAACTGGTACATTTACAAACTGCCCTTAGCTATAGTGTAGTATGGGTTGAAGACCCCAGGCCAACCCTTAGGTCCTAAATTGTATTCAGTTCTGGTACCAGGGTACTTTCCCTTTCTCTCTTGGTAATTTCTTATCCCTGGCTTTTGCAGTTACCTCATTCACAGAACTCATCTACAGGAACCAGTTAGAGCAGCCGAAGAGCTACAAACAATAGCTGAATATTATGTTAATTTCAAACTTTAAATTCAGAGCAAAATTGGTGCCATGTGCTTGCTGGCAGCTGCTTGTACAGGAAGCACCAGGGGCCGCCCCTTTGTGGGGCGGTGGGTTGATGGGAGGGGCAGGGGAGGAGGTTGGTGAGGGGCAGGGAGGGGCAAGTTGATGGGCAAAGTTTAGCAGGCTAAGAAATTGAGCAAGGGGCAGGTGGAGAGGAGCTGGAACAGGTTAAAGTTCAGGTCCCACTTCTGGTCATGCTGCCAAGAACGGCAACAGGCTCCAAAGATTAATGAGGGCAGAAATAGGGCTTGTGTCTAAGGCAACTTTGCAAAATCTTGTACTCAAAGCTCTAGGCAGCTGTCCTACTAGAGTGAGGTGAGATACCAGGACATGACAGGGACAGGGCCAAGCTAAGGGGGCCCTGCCTGCCTAAGGCACGGCCAAGTGTCTTCATGTAAAACGAGCATCTTAAGTGGACAAAAAAAAAAAAAAACAACTCTTCAAGAGATTTTTATGTGAAGGTTTCCCATTGTTAAAGACACTGGTGGGCTAGAGAACATGAATGTGTGCAGTGCACTAGGAGATTGTGTGGGACAGGCGAGCCCTGGGCTGGAAGAGAAAGCCCGCAGGTGTGGGGAGTCACCTCGGTACCGGACAGGCAGCCCTCACCCCAGGTAGAGAAGAGGGACTGCTGCCCGCCAGCCTGCCGTCAGTCACAGGGGCTGCTCTACCTTTAGCTCCAGCTCGGTGTAGATCTGCGGCCTCAGCAGGCTGAGGAGGTAGGATGCTCGGGAGAACTTAAACCCTGGAAGCAAACGGGAGAAGGAGTCACTCACGGCCACCCTCCCCGGCCCCCGACCTCTCAGGGCTCACCTGGGATGATTTCTTCAGTGACAGCAGCACCCCCGATCACATGGCGCCTCTCAAAGACCACCGTGTTCACCCCCAGTCTCTGCAGGTACGCCGCCTGGGGGCACAGGGTTCTCCCCTTATCCCTCTGTAACAGAGACCCTTGGGCCTGACCAGGGGTTTCAGGGTCCTCAACACAGGGCCAGCCAGCTGGCCCGCCTCGGTTCGTGCTGTTAAGATGTTTTCTAATTTCCGACATGCCCGTTCCTGCTCCGCTCCAGGTCCCAGCTGAAGGTAGCTCCGTGGAGGCTTGGGAGCCTTGGGAGTTACACTGCACCTGCCCACCCTGCCCACCCTGCTGACGTCCCTCTGCTCCGGGTGGGAGCAAGCCTTTCCTTCCTGGAAGCACAGCAGGAGGCAGCATGGCGAGGCTGAACTTCAGCATGTAGACCAGACTCCAGAGGTTCAACTAACTCCTCATTCTCTTTCTGCTGAGGCAGCTCTGGTACTTGGTCTGACTGGCCTCAGTTTTCTCATGTGAAAATGGGGCCAACAGAAATAGTGCCGAATTGACCTACTTCCAGGGCTGCCGTACAGGTTACCTGAGCTAGCTCCCAGCAGGGACTGGAAATGGTCCCTGGCACATGAGCCGTGCAATGAATGAAGCTGAGGCTATCGCAGAACTTTATTCTGAGGGAAGAAATGATGCAGGGGCTTCTGTTATGTTTCTCCAGCACTTAGTGGGATCAATAAATTGAGCTACTCCTGGACATACAGCCCCACTGTCTAGTACTACTCTTCACATGACCACTAAAATCAATGTGACAACAGGAGAGTGGAGTTTAGAAGTCAGACTTTTTAAAATTTCACTTTGCAACCACTATATTCCACACACTGTTGATACATCTCATTTAATCCACTCCACCATCCTAGAGGTAGGCACTGTGAATTTCCCCATTTGACAGATGAGAAAACTGAGGCCGAATGAGGCTAACAACTTGCCTCAGGCTCACAGAGTTGATGAGTGGAGGTATTGGGAAGTGAGCCCAGAAAGTCTGAACCCATAATCTAAAACCTTAACACATCCTACTGCGAACAAACAAGAATAGTCTCTGACTCTTGGAAACTGGGCTGGCATGCAGACACAAGCGCACTATACTCCTATAAACTGTTTCACAGAATGATAGCCCCAAACAAGTATACTGAGACTGTGACAAAATGAGACACAAGCCCATTGCAGTTTTGACTAAACACAGGCAAAATCAAGGTTTCTGTGCCATTCACAAAATATCAAACCCTCCCTCTCTCAGCCAAAACGAATTCCTGCAACCTCTTTACCAGTTACTGATGTCCTCATGTAGTGAGGTCTTGACAAGATTTATAGAGATTCCCAGTCAAAGAGCTGTCCTCACTTTCGGACAGTGTCTAATCTGGAGAGAACCCCTACCTTCTCCAGCCTTCCCCCAAATTATGCAACCAAAGCTCAAATCCTGTCCTAGGTTCTTTCTGAAATCTTCTCACTGATACACCTCTCGGTCTCCTGGCTTGGGTCTCCTTTGCTGCCATGTGTAAGAAACTCAACTTGGGTAACCAGTCGTGGCCCTGGTGCCCTTTGGAGGAAGGGCACTGACATTAGCTTTCCCCGAGCTGGACACGTCCAGTAAGAGCAACCGCTTGTGCCAAGCTTACCACGCCAGCCAGGCCAGTGCCACACACTGTTGCCTGCATGGCATCTCTGCGAGGCAGGAGCCACGACTCCCGTTTTACTGTGGCTCAGAAAGATGATTTCTATTGGCCCGTTTTTACGTGAGGACACTGAGGCCAGTCGGACCAAGTACCGGAGCCGCCTCGGCAGAGAAGGAACGAGGAGCAGAGCCTCTGGGGTCTGGCTCTGCGCGCGGAGCTCTGCCTTTACAGATGGAGAGTGGCAGAGCCGGGGCGCAGACCCACGTTTACGTTACCAACAAAACCAGCGGTGCATTTCCTGCAGACTGTTCAACTGAAACTGGTACATCAGGCAAGGTAAGAAGGGTTAGCAAATGTCCCTTGCGCCTCACATTATTTCTCCAGGTTTCCCTATCTTGATAGTCCAGAGCTGCTACTGCTTCCAGATGATGGTACCCAGAAGCCAGCTGTGCTGTGCACGGGGGCCTTGGCCACTCCGTGGTGTGCTGCTCCTCACCTTGCCAGGGCCCACTTTGGACACACAGCAGCTATGTGCTCTGGGTGACACAACCCTTCATTCTCGTCAGGGAGAACAGCCCTCTCTACACGAGGACTGTCCCCAACCTGGAGCCACAGCCCCACCCAACCCCAGGTTCCTGATGCTAGGGCTCCAGTCTGCTTCCTCTGGGCCGGTTCTGTGCACGTGCCTTCCCACTTTCCATCAGCACACTTCTCAGGGCCCTCTGCCCTCCCACGGGGCGGAGGAGCACCGTGTACCTCAGGCCAGGACAAGAGAGGGGACTGCGACATCCCCCCTAACTGGCTCTAGGTGCACACTGCACCAGCGCCTGCTGGGCACTGGGAGCGCTGACAGCTGTCCTGGGCCTTAATCCTGCCTGCTTCCTCGCACTGTGCCTCGCTGTGCTGAGTCACGGGCTTCAGGACCTGTGACATGGGGCCGAGAGGGAAGTACTCACAGCCACCAGCCCGTTGTGTCCTGCAATGAGAAGGGGGAGAGGAGGAAAATGTCACCGGTCAGATCACACATTCCTTGAGGGAGGGCGTGAGCTCACGCATCCCGGCCCCAGTCTAAGAAAAGCATCGGTGATCCTTTCCCCCCTGCACTGGGATGTGGAAACAGCCAATTTAGGAGGAGTCAGGAAACTCCAGTTCTTGTGCTGGCTTGAAGAGAACGCTGCCCTCTGGCTTGGTCAGCAGCTCCATGCTAGAGTGAGAGGTAAGGGGAAATCCGTGGTTGCCTGGGCTTCACTAGGGGAGGAACAACTGCCTGTCAGAAGCGGCATCACAGGTTACACTGAGGGGCCACCCAGGTGAGGGCTGCTCAGGTGGGGAGCTGCTGCCCTGTGTTCTTTGTCTGGTCCAAGTGTGGCTCCCAAAAGGCCGAAGAGGGCTTTACCCATATAGAGGTGTCTCCATCAACCTAGTTTTCCAAAATGACATGGAGAGAAATTCAACACATACAACTTCAAGGTGTACTTAAGGGTGCTAGCTGATGGAGCAAAGTTTTTGGTCATAGTTTTTCCTAAATATATGAGGAGCACTATCCCTGGCTTTAGAGCGTCCCATGTTCTACAGCAAGCCACGGATAGTGAGAGCCTTTCCAACTCTGACAAGTTCAAAACCATCTGGGAAGTTTGGTAAATGTCAGTTCCCAGACCCCTTTCCTGGAGGATCCCCGACAGGCTGGTGTGTATGTGCTCCCTGCTCATCCCTGCTCTGTGATCCAGCTCTGAGCTGAGCTGGCCTCTGCCTTCCCCTACTCAGGAGAAAAAGCAGCTGGTAGTGGAGAATCACTTATGGGCAGAGATTAGGTCCCAGTGGTTGCCAGCTGGCCACTGGGTTGGTTCTTTTTGCCCTTGGTGATACAGGGCCTCTCTGAGTCTTCAGATTTGTCAGTAGATGGCCATGATTCCTGAGCATGGACAATTGCTGAGTCAAACAAAGTGCCTGACTGTTAATATGACAAATATTCATAAGCAGGGGAGTGCGGATGACCCACATGATGAAATTTTTTATGGCTGAGGCAGTGTTAAGGTTTTCATGTAGAGACTCAGAATTTTGGAAATCACTCAGCCAACTTCTCACTCATTAATGGAATCTGAGTTTTTCAAACCCCTTTGACTATGAAAAGCACCTTACACCATGATCTGGCACAGATTCCATAATAATATTTTGTAGAAATAAAAGGTTCAAGAATTAATATTAATTTTCATCATGTGATAAGCATATGATAATCTCAGCTATATTTCATTTTAAAAAGTGCAGAAAATTTTTTCTAAGAAAGACAAAAAAATATGCTGGTTGGGAATCATGAATGACATGAACTTGCAGCTTGAGAAGCCCTTCCTTTCATATGTCCCACAGGTTCAAGGCGGACAGCCGTGGGTTCGTGCTGGCTCTGCTGCTTACCTTGAAGCCCTCCGAGAAGAATTTAACTATGAGGAGCCTCGTGCTCCCACCATATTTGAAACAGAGAAGATGCCAAGGACCTTGCAATGTTGCAAGGAGGATTAACCAATAATATCTGTAAAGCACATGGCCTCAGCAGACATGCAATAAATACGGTAGCTATTTTGTCTTTTAATTAGTAGTGATTATCAACCTTGGAAAACCAGCATCTTTCAGGTCCAGTTCAATCATGGTGTATACCCCACAGATGCACAAACAGACCTCATATGGCAACGGTCCAAGGGTTGAGGATCCAATAGCTCAGAATCCTCCCAAATTCCAGCAGAGATCTCCTGAGGCCTTGGAGGGTCCTAGGTTGCCTCCCAGGCTCCCCAGGCAACAGGACCTTGACAGAGGCTGCCCTGGCACAAGTTCTGCAGCTGCCTGCAACAGACGTACTCACCGCACTGGTGGGGGTATGTGTATTGACAACACACACAATCCCAATCACCTGCTACAAGGCCTGGGAACCTGCATTAACATACTCCTCAGTCATTCTTGGGCACACTGGGTCAAATGGTGAGACCAGGATCTCTTTGAAGAGGCTGTCAGGTACTGATGACTCCAGGGACTCAGATACAACCCTTGTTGCATAAGATGCCACTCTGTCCTCACTCAGACCCAAATGCCTTTAAATGAGGTTTTGGGGTATATTCGCAATTAATGAAGCTATGTGAAGGAAACACTCGCACTGAGGTGCACTCACAAGTGTGGGCAACTGACCAAGGCAGCTGGTGACCCAGTCCCCACACTGCCCATTAGGAGCCAGAGGCTGGGCTGTGATCGAGAGGAAGGAGTAGGGGGCTTCTCTGCAGCTCGGCGGCCTGGGTGCTGCTCTTCAGGAGCCCACTGAGTGTGTGCTGGAGCTATGCCCACTGCCCAGGGGTCTACCAACCAGCTGTCAGTCATAGCCATTGTTAAAAAATAAATTATAGAAGCTTCCCATCAGGTAAATGATATCAAAAACAAAGGTAATTACCCAAAACTCATTGCTTTTTAATTATCTTACTACATTTGCCTATGGCCCATGCTCTTGTGGTCGGACACCCGCCTCTGTGTACCTGCGGGGTGGGTGCAGAGGGATGTGCCACAGTGTATCTCTCCCAGATCACACGCAGCAGCCTCCATGGTAGAGAAAGGCCGAGGCCACACGGAAATGCTTAACATAGATGGCAGTGCACAGCACACATCTGGGCTGGATCCCCTGCTCTGCTGATTGTTAGGCTTAAGAGAGTGATGGCAGGTTAAATTTAACCAAGCCTCAAGAGTCTGTAGCTGTTACACTTGGGATAAACAACACCGAAAATGGAGAAGATGTTCTCCTGTACCAGGAAAACATTATCTGACTGAGCATGGTCCTTCTCTGAGTCATGGTAATCGCTGAAGGACTAGAGCTGGGATATAAACCTTCACTGTTTCACTTTTGCTCTATTCCTTCAGCTAAATGAAAACATCAAGCGTTCCTTTCATATCTGTGTCTGCTGGTGAATGGCAATGGTAGGTGGCTACTTGAATTTGACAAAAACGAAAGATAACATTTTGTTAAGAACCACCTGGCAACCCCTGGCAATGGCACACGCCTGTAATCCCAGCCACTCAAGGTCCTGGGATGGGAGGGTCACACTCTTGAGGTCAACCTGGGCTACTTAACAAGACCCTGCTTCAAAACAAAAAAAAGGGCTG
This sequence comes from Dinomys branickii, assembly GCA_004027595.1. Classification (NCBI taxonomy): domain Eukaryota; kingdom Metazoa; phylum Chordata; class Mammalia; order Rodentia; family Dinomyidae; genus Dinomys; species Dinomys branickii. The sequence continues at coordinate 60,045 of PVLD010002592.1, read as the reverse complement.
GGATGCAGTGCAGGGGTAACAGACACATGACATTGGGTTCAATCTCTAGCACAGGGAGAAAAGAAGATTTAATTGGCTCCCTGGAATTTAAGAGTATTACATATCCGACTTGTAAAACTGTGTGCTACACTCAGCGGTAGAGAGCCCCTGGGTTGAATCTCCAATGTTGAAGAAAAAATAAAACCCCCAAACAAATAAAAACCCTGTATGCTACACACCTTCCTTCCCATGAAGACACGCGGCAGCTCACTGCTTTTAGGACACGTGCGAATAAAGATGCCAAAACTGAGCATTAACTCTGAAGCTGTGACAACTTCCCCAGCATCTTCTTCCAGGCCTGTCCCGGCTCTTCCGCAGCCCCCTTGGAAACCCTGCCTTCCCGGCCCTCTCCAAGTGTGGGTGGGAGGGCTGGCGGAGGGTGGTCTGGCCCAGGGCACCTGATCCAGTCCCCCGGCAAACCTGGATATTTCAACCACGGGCTCAGCAAAGCGTTGCAGGCCCACTGCAGCACGACCGAGGGAAAGGCAGTGTCACCCTGTGGGGATACCGTGGGGTCTCTGGGACTCAGTTCTATTTTTCTTGTCTTTATGATTTTGGTCTTTACAATTTTGCTCATTTTGCAGGACACACAGGGAAGCCCTTGAGCTCTTTCCTCGTCATTCTAGATGGCAAGACTTGAGACCAGAGCAGGAGCGTATTTGCCCTTCAGCACACATCAAGCCCAGGGCGGAGCCAGCACCAGAACTGCAGGATCCCGACCCCCTGACCAGAAGGCCTCGGTTCTTGCGCCCGACTTTCTGAAACTTCCGGGCAAGCGGTGCCCAGAGCAGAGCAGGCGGTGGGGCTCAGTCAACACCCCGCACCCCCAGGCCTCGGCGCTGCGGCTCCTCTGCTTTACCTGCTCCTATCACCACCGCATCGTACTGAGCCTTCACGTGTCCCCCAACTCCTGAGTGAGCTCGTCTCCCAGCAGGGCCGGGAGAGACCCCCACGACCCCACGGAGCCCTCGGCAGCTAGCGGCCATTTCCGTCTCCAGGACAGCAGGGGGGCGGGGCTGGGAGGGGAAGTGGGAGGAGCTGCAGGCCGGCGGAGAGCCTGGCTTTGGGCTGCACGGGGTGCAGGGGTCGAGGGAGCAGGGTGCCTCGGAGACAGGAGAACAAGGTCCGCTCAGACGACCCCCTGGAGCTCCGTGCTCCAGCAGCTCTGTGGACCTGCTTGGAAGGGAAGGCCAGCGGCGGAGCCAGGGCCCGTCCCCCCACTTCCCCTCCTTTCTTATTAAAGGGACGTGCCGTGTGGGAACCCTTTCTCCTGTATGTTCTCCTGTGCTTTTCAGACTCAGTATTTTTACCTGCCACCTATAAAATCATGGCATTAAAGAGGAACACAGATCTGCCATCTCTGCTGACACCTTCTAAGGACTCCAGCTCTTAGCGCCTCTGCTCCCTCCAAACCTGACCCTGCAAGGCAAACACCAGTCCTTGCCAGTTTCTGCCCAGAACAGACCCGGAGGGCTGGGCTCCCCACGCGCACCCTGGGCAGCCACTCCTCTGCTTCTGCTGCACTTCTCGCCACCCAGCACCACCTCTTTGCCCAAGAGAAGTAGAAACTCCTGTCCCAGCACTCTGACAGACTCTGTCCTTCGGTCCATCCCCGGGTACGAACCTTTTGGTTAGAAGAGAGGGGCTGGACCCCTCTGAAGTGGTCTTAATCCAGGTCACATACTGACCAAGGGAAGCTAAATTGCTGGCCCCGGGCCTGGAGCTCAGGACTACAGCCCTAGAAGTGAGCAGGCTTGGAGGGACCGGCACCTAGCTGGGGCTTCTCAGCAGCAACCAGAGGTCCAGAAGCACAGGCACTTTAGGCTTTGATGAGGACAACAGCCAACATTTATTGAGTAGATACCAGTGTTCAGGAATCCCCCCAAACCACCCTGAGAAGTAGGTGTTAACATTTTAAACATGGGGAAATGGGCCTAGCATTTTAAGAAAGTCCAGAACTGCAGAAGGGGTGGGGGCAGGAGTGCTGGAATTCAAGCCAGCCAGTGGAGCATCTTTCATCTGGGGTAGAATAAAGAGCCCCTCCTTGCAGAAGAGCAGCAGGGGGTGGGGGGTGTGTCTTCAGGCAGTCAGTTCCGGGCACTTCCTCCCTCCCCTGGGAACAGACGTAGCTCTGAAAGAGGAGCCACTGCCATCTCACAGCCATGGCCGTTGTGAAGAGGAAGCCCGTGACCTCCCCTTCCCTCAGAGGGGAGGACTGGGGGCTTGCTTGTCATCCCACTTGGAGATGGTCCAGGTAGGATTCAGGAAATCCTGGACCTGCTCTGAGACCGGTGTGCATCCTCAGGAGGCTGCTCTGGGCGGCGGGGAGGAAGTTCTTGCACAGGGAACATCTCGAAGTGGGGTGCGTGGAGAACAGGCACACACACCTGCGCACTGTGCAGTGCAGCCCCCCTTAGGGCAGAGGCACACGGGAGGCCTCACCCAGGTTCCGGGCCAGCTGGCTGGCCTGCTGCACCAGCAGGTCAGTGGGGATGACTGACAGGTGCAAAGCCAGCAGCTCGTAGCACCTGACGGCCTCAGTCGGGTGGCTCTTGCTATAGTAGCGCAAGAGCTTCCTGGGAGAAATGGGAGGATGGAACTCAGAGGCAAGGCCATGGCAAGGGCCCAAGCCAAGGGCCTTTCCTGGGCAGCCAATCAAGTGCTCATCTCTAGGTTCTCTCATGGCCCTAGCTCCTGGGCCTGTTCCTGACGACCCATCTGGGCTTAGCCCTGGCCACAGTTCCTCTCTTGGAGCTCAGTCTTCACATGGCTGAGCATCCTAGCTTAGGGGAGACAAGAGGGGAGGTTCTGGGCCCACACAGACATCTCCCCATGTTGCCAAAGCAGAACCAAGTGCAGGGCAGGACACAGATGTCCTCCCCAGGAGGCTCCTGCCCTGTGGGATGCCGGGCCAGCCAGTGAGCACCCCCACCCTGGGATTCTAGCTTTTGGGCCGGGCATTCCTGGAGGAGCTGACCCCCACGGGGGCTGCTTTCACCACCCACTTCAGGACCCCATACCGAGTCTGAATCACCTGTAGTAGTCACCTCCCAGCACACCTATGGGGACTGAGTCATCAGAGAGGACAGGCACCTCGATCATCTGGAGTTTGTAGCCCTGTGGAAGGAAAAGAAGGTCTTGAGAACAGGGAGGTGGTGTGTGTGGGTAAGGAACATGAACTGGATTGAGCCCTGCCATGGCCTACGGTGTGCTCGGTGCTGGGAAAGTACCTTCAGCAGGAAGGTGATGACACTAAGTACTACTGAACGAGTCACTGCCTGAGCTGTGACCTCAGTGTAGGCATGCACCCGTTGTCCTGGTTTCCTTGGATTCTGCCTGAACAGAGGCACAGGTCTGCCAGGTAGTGGGTGGAGAGATTGCAAAGTTACATGCCAGAGTGACGATGAACGTGACCTAGGTTCTGGGCCCCAGCCACTGTGCTTACCTATAGTTACCCCAGGGCCAAGAAGAGAAGACAGCCGGACAGACTGAACACTGTGCAGGAAAGAGGCATCCAAGGGTGCCTCAGCACATCCCGCCTGGGAACTGGGAAACCCACCATGTCGTTCTCAAACCACAGGAAGTAGGAGCAGCAGAAGTCTCCATCATGGGTGAGCAGCGTAGTGCAGCCCTTTTGCAGGTACCTGCGTGCCAGCTGGATCAGAGCCCAGACCTGGGGAAGGGGACAGTGCTTAGCCATCCTGCATGGCCCCCCCCGGCAGCTCCTCTTCCCCCCTAAGGAGGAAATGAGGCAAAGCACTGGGGTGAAACACTTCCAGAAGGGATGCAGGGATGGATGGGGTCCCCCTACAGCTGTTGTAGGGACAAAATATATAACTGTACCGTGTATACAAGTCACAAATTAGTAAACTGACCTTTCAGGCTATACAACAGCACAAGACACTCTAAATGAACATGGTGGTAGGAGATCAAGGTGTGGCCACTCAGAAAGGCCCTCTGCACAGCTCCTAACTCATCCCTCCTGAGAACTGGGCTGTAACACACGGGTCCACACCAGCAGCTGGGAAGCGTGTGGGAACGTACAGACACACCGAGCCTGGCATGTACTCTGCTCTGAGGGTCAAGTACAAACCCCTGATGAAAAGAGTGGACCGAAGGAACCATCTGCCTTGGTTCCCCTCTCCTGGGGACGCTGTGCCGGTAACCAAGGCTGTGTGAGAGATATCCAAGGGAAGACTGCCTGACCGCTCAGCTCTCCCTTCACAGTAGGGCTGGGCAAAGGTCCTATGAGCGCTCTCACTAGAAGCCCTAGTGGAAGGGAGGTGAGACTCATTCCACACCTGGTCACAATATACTAACTAAATATAAACACAGTTACATGGATTGGCTGTACTTGAGAGGAAGCAACTCGACAACACACATTAATAACCCTAAAAACACCCCTCCCATTTCTGGGACTCTGCAGTGAAGAAATAACAAGAGAGGAGAACTCCAGTGCATGCACAGAAGGTGTGTCCTGAAGAATTATTTATAAGAACAAAAGCACAGAGATAAGCTAAAGGTTCAAATGCGAGGGAAACAGTTACGTGAATTATATTACAGTCCCATGATGGACTATTAGAGAGTTGCTAAAAGTCATGTAATGGAAGACTGACCAGCATAAGGAGTGTGAGGAGAAAATGTGGCAAACACAACTGTAAACAGAGTGAGCTCAAGAGCAACAAACTGCACAGACAACAACAGAAGCAACGTGTCAGAGAGCCTGACCATCTCCACTGGGGAGAATGAGGCTGAGGTCAGCAGCGACAGGGGCACAAGTGCTCTACGAACTGTATCTGTATCTTGTGTCATACAATTATGCTCAATATTTTACATGCATCATCTAGTCTTTATAATAATGCAATGACTGTACAGTGAGATAATATCGTTGTTTCCTTTGATGAGGAACCTGAAACACATAGCTAGTGAGAGGCGGATGTAAACTTCCAACACAAGCCTTCTGCTACCCAGCTTATCTGAATCATTACGACAGACTTTATTTGGACAAACAACATAGTTTGGTAGCAGCCAGATGTGGTAGCATATGCCTGAATCCCAGCACTGTGTGAGGCTGAGGCAGGAGGGTTGCAAGTTCAGGGCCAGCCTGGGTAACTTAGTAACTGAGAGTGACCCTGTCTCAAAAATAAATAAAATATTAAATAAAATGAGAGAGGATGTAGTTCAGTGCAAAGGCCCTGCATTTAATAACCAGTACTGCAAAACAAGAAAAGAAGGAAAGAAGGAAGGAAGGAAGGAAGGGAAGAAGGGAGAGAGGGGTTTCCTTTTCATATACAAAAATATACAAGTTATCCACGAAAAAGATTCAGTTAAATGAGAAGAAAAGAACTCCCACAGTATGTGTCCTCAGTGGAAACCACCTAGCTCTAAATTCTGATGGTTCTCAGGATATAGCTCAGTGGTAGAGTACTGCCTAGCATATTGGAGGTCCTGGGTTCCATTCCTGGTACCACAAAACAAATAAAAAAACAGAGACAGACAAAAGTTCTAATGCCCAAATTGATTGACCTTGTAGCTCTTTCCATTTTAGCTAATTCCCACATAACTGTTAAGCATTTACTTATGCTAAGCACTGGCCATTTCTTCCCCTAACCTGGCTGCCCAGGGCACTGTGCTAATGCTAGGCACATCTGATCACAGCAGGTGTTGTCGCTCCATATGGACCAAAGGCCCACCTACCTCTGGGTACTGGCCCCTCAGGTCCAGGACACAGCAGGCCAGCAAGGCACGCTGACACTTACAGAAAGGTACAGTAAGAGTTGGGCTCAGGGCAATCAGAGTTCCACAGGACAGAGTACAGAGGGTAACGGGCCCTTCCTGCGTGGGGCTCAGGCATCAGCATACCCTACGCCATGGGCAGTGGAGAGACCTCGGGCCAGACCGATAGTTACCTTGGCTTTGACGAAGGCAGCCAGGGGCCCCTTGCCCAACTCTGATGAAGTCTTTTCACTGTTGCCGAGGGAAGGAGCCACCATATGCCCTGTTGTGCGATCCACATAGATGAAATGCACCAAGCCCGGGAAGTCCTCCAGGTAGGTAATGGCCTGAGTTAAGGAGCCTAGAGAGCCAGGGGCCACAGACAGCAGTGCTCTGGGGGGCAGTGGCTGGTGGAGAAGAGCTCCCCAGAACCCTCTCAGCCGTCTCCAGAAGACCAAAAGCACTGGAGACTAAGGCCTGATACTTTGGAACTTTTAGAATAGGAAAAGTGGCTTGAAATTCCCTGGCAAATAAGTACTCAATAAAACTGGTGTTCCATGATGCTAGGGTCAAGTAAGTCTTGGAAATGATTCTTTAAACAGGGATACATGTGGACTGCAGGCTGTGTCAGGGCCTTTACATGCTAGAGGGTATTGTCACAATCCAAGGAGAATGGCATGGGCCTCCTGAACCAGTCAGATCTCCGTGACCTCTATCCTTCACCCTAACACCTATAACCATTTCACTGGCTGGACAGCACTGACATGAAGGATCTTTAGAGCTTTTATGAATTAACTTTGGGACAGGAGGATTTTTAGAACTTTGGCCTTAGAGTGTCTCAATAGAAGAGGGACATGGGACACTACCTTTAATTGTTTTTCTCCAGAGAAAGAAACTGGGGTGGTGGAAAGCACCTTCCCCAGAGGGTAGGGCCCTGTCACAGGCTTTCCTGGGCAGGCTGGGCCAGGCATCAGGATATGACACCATGGTGATGTTCCTCCTGCTCTTCACCAACAGGAAGTCTTTCCAGTCCAGCAGCCTTTCTCTGCCAAGAAGAACAGGAAAGTATGGCAGCTGTGAGGGCTCCGCACTCTTCTGGCTCCTGCTCCGTCGAGGGACAACTCCATGCTTACCGCATGAGCCTCTGGGCTTGGTCCTGCAGGAGCTGTGGCAGGTGCGGGCCTCCCCTGCTGGGTGCTGTGCTCAGGAAGCTGAGCCGGTAGATGGCGCAGAGCTGCCGCTTCAGCTTCCCACACACTTGGAGCAGCCTGGATGCCAGGAGGGGACCACATCACAGCAGGAAAGACACAGCGCCTGGCCCCTGTGGCCACGCCCATCAAGCACAACACGCCCCTTCCGTGGGCCAGGAGGCAGCTTCCCAGCTCTCCCCAACATGGCACCTGGCTCTAGGCCATCTCTGCCAAACACAGCATCTTGCTAATTATTGCAGGCGGCAACCTGCTGGAGGCAGCGCCCAGGCAGCACTGCAACTGCAGCTGGGCCATTGGGACACCAAGTGACCTCATACCCAACCCACTCCCAGCTCTGTCCCTGCAGCCCGTGGGTCGGCTCTCTGCCTTCCCTAGGACGTTGCTATGCGTTGGCTCCTTTCTGAACTTCTCTCTTGGAGTCTGTAGGGACTTGTGGCCTGGAGATGATCTGTCCTATCCCACGGACTCCCCCTTGTCCTCAAGGGCTTCTACTTACTCTGATCCTGGTTCAGTTCTGGAAAAGGCCTTGGTTTTAAACTCCAGCCAGGTGCTCTGCAAGGAGGATGGGGAGTTACTTTCCAGACATTGTTCACACAGTGAGCTCCCAGGGAGCCTTACTCAAGTTGGCCTCTGAGAAGCACCAGGCTCCAGAGGAACATGCCCTCCTCTGGCCAAGGTGGGCTTTGCCCGTGTTCCTTTGTCAGCACTCTGTGCACTGTGGGTCATCATATTCTGTTCCCTCAGTAGATATCTAAACAGCAATTTCTGGGCCAGGTGCCGTGTTCCCAGCCTTGATGGGCACAGCCATGCACACTTAACGCCATCAGAGCAACAAGGAGAGCCCTCAAGGGGTGGACACACAAGGCTGCGGGCTGGTGAGAAGGAGTGGCTGCTGCGGGTGGCCTGGGGATGGCATGGGGAGGCCCTGTCGGAGACCCCCGGCGGCTGTTCATGAAGCACAAGATCTTAGCATTCTACCAGGCCACCCGCTGCATTGCTGCTGACTTCTCCCAGAGAGGAGATGCGTGTGGGGTGCCAGCCACTTCTCTGTCTCCTCCTTTCCAGATTAACATGCATTCCTGCCAATAAACCCCAGCTCCTCAGACAGACCCACGCATGGCCAGCTGCACCTGTGGTCACAACCGCCACACTCATTGACCGCTCCTCCTCCCAGCCTGCTCCTAGACCCAATCTGTCAGGGTCCTCAACTGTTTATAGACTGTCCTGGGCTCTTGGTCTCAGATCTTACCCCAGCTCTGTGCCTCCTGCACTGTATGCTGCCCCTGGTGCCCAGGCAGCAGGTCACACTGCAGGGAGGATGTCCTATGAAGTGCGGGTTACTGGTCTTTAATGTATCATTGCACCTAGGCTTTGGCTCTGCTGTTCATGAACAAGCCAGCCAATCTTGGCTAAATTACAATTTATCCAAGCTGCAGTTTCTTCCTCTATAAAATGAGAATTACAATTTGTGTTCTAGTAAATTCACATAAAACGTTCTGCAAACTTGGAGTGCAGCTGTTCAGTTTTTGTTATCTTTTCATAATGGGGAAAACAAGAATCACAGATCTGTGGGAAGCAGGGCCAGGAACCAGCACGGTTACCCTCTCATCTGCTAGGTATAAATGGGCCCTGCAGCCCAGGCCCCACCTGAATCTCCTGGCCCCCTCGATTCTTGACGAACTTATCCATCCTCTGGCGCAGGTCTCCCACAAGGGGCTGGGACCGCAGGGCATTCCCAGCCCCCTGGCCCTCCCTCAGCTTCTTCTCCAGAAGGGAAAAGCCATCCAGCAGCTGGTACAGAACCAGGGCCAGTGGGGTGCTAGAGCTCTGCAGGGAAGAGCAGAGGGCAGGTAACAGGCAGCCCGTGAGACCGGCTAGGCCCTGAGCACACCACAAGGGCAGGGAGAGGGCTCTGTACCTTGGTCAGCAGCACCATGTTGATGCTGGGCCACAGGGGCAGGCAGTACATCGTGTGGGGCACCAAAGGGCAGTAGGTGTCCTTTACACTGGCATCCAGGAAGATCCTTCGGGGACTAGAAGGCACGGGGGAATGAGGGGCCAGCATTTGGGGGGTGTCCTCAGCAACCTGTGGAGCAGGAAGAGCTGTCAGTGGGGTGGGCAAAGAGGAAACAGCCATCTGGCCCCGCCCCAAGTGGATCTACCCGCAACTGTCCATTCCCTGCCGCACCCACGAACCATGGGGAATGTAAGTGTTTAGCTCAGAGAAGTCCCAGTTCTTAGATCCCTGCCTTCAGCTGAAACTCCTTGCAACTGTAGGCCCTGCAGTCTGTCTGGTCCTGCAGCTTCCCCGGGCCTTTCTGCCCAGAGTCATGACTGGGTCTCAGGCAGTGCAGTGGGAAGTGGCATAGGTGGGTGGGTAGTCCCGAAGGGACAGAGAAGGCAGGACAGACAGACATGGGGCTGGGGGAGAGGGTCCCTGCCCTGCCTTTAGTGCGAGGAAGTTGTTCCACATTCAACATGCTTGTCATTTCAGTTGCCCTCAGAATGTCCCGACAGCCCCCTAAAGTGGAGAAACTGAGGTAAAAGAACAATTAAATGAACAAGACTCCCGCCTAAGAGGGATTGCTGAGAAACAAAGCATTTAATAGAAAAAAAAATAGAGAATTAAGGAAATAATTATAGATGTCACAAAAATTTCTCTGTAAGGATGTGGCTCTGGTTATATATAACATACATGCAAAACTGGAAACAATGTGCCACTTGTTCTGAGGATTTGCTAAATAAATAGTAACATATGCATAGATGGTCTCTTGAGCAATCCTTAAAGCCCATACTGCTGAAGAGAACTCTGTAAATGAAAAAATGTTAAAGTAAAACAATAAACAAGTGCATTAAGATCCAAATGTGATAAAAGAAACATACAGTACGTGTGTGTACATACACAGCATGTGCACATGGGGTGCGGGTAAAATCATAGGAAAAAAAAAACATAAGGAAACATTCAAAAATGTTAATTTCATTTTGAGGATGGGACTAGCAGGGATTTTATTCCCCTTTCTTCCTTCGTAGTTCTCCCATTTTTCTCCAGTGAATGTGCTGTGTAGTGGACTGGGACTCCCCCGAACGCAGAGAGGGCAGGAGTACTGAGGTGTGGAGGGCCAGGGCCTGGCAGGAAAGGCCACCCTCATTCCCCGTCCTGTGCCCTCCCCGGGGCCCAGCTCCCGGGTGCGCTCCCCACTGACCAGCCCTGAGAGGGCAGGTGGAGGGCGGCACTGGTGGGCAGCAACCGGGAGGGGTAGGCGCTCCCGGTATCTCCCCAACATCTGCAGTCTTGGGTGCCCAAGCAGACCCGGGAGACTTACCTGGGGAACGTCAGACGCCACCTCCAGCCAGATGGTGCTACCTGTAAGCACAGGTGGAAATACCATAACGTAAATACTGTGAGAATGTCAGAGGAAGGCGGAGCTGCCATCAGCAGCTCAGCTAGAGCACCGCGTGGGGGCAAAGGTGCCTCACCGGGGCTTCAGCCCCAGTAAGCCCTCCCCTCCCCAGCTGGCAAGCGCCAGGTGAGCACTGCAGTACCAGGGCTAAAGTGGTCCCGGCCCAGAGGAGACAAGCTTCCCACAGCCAGCTGCTAGGTGGGAACAACTGCAAGCAAGCACCTGGCAATGGGGGCGTTTTCCTCAGACGCCCCTTTTAACGCCTTTCACTGAGTCCTTGTTTCCGCCCTCTACCCCTTCCGGTCCTCCCGCGCACGGAGCCAGCATACAAAATCTAAACTCCTCGCTGAGTTATTCACTCACCGCTCTTACTGAGGACCTACTCTGCACTAAGCATTGAGCTTGATTTCCTTCCTAGTTCACAGAAAACTACTGAAACCACTAATGACTTGAGATAGTAGATGCTTCTAACAATAATAGTCTCTCTTAAATTTCATTGCAAATAACCCTCATTTGTAACCAGATTTCTCTGGGGGAAAGCAAGTTCCTAAGTTTTATAAACCTGATTTAGAAATGGCTTAGTGCTTTACTGAGACCCTGTCTCAAAATTAAAAAAAAAAGATCAGGAACGGAGTGCAAACCCCCAGTGCCGCACACTCTTACAAAAAGGAGCGAGCGCAACTCAAGAAGCCATTTCTAGGCCGCAAGTTCTGAGGACAGTGGAGCGTTACTTAAAGCTCTGGGGGAGAAAAACCTAGATACCCAGGGCAAAGGCAAGGCGGAGGTTTCCAGGAATGAGGGAAGGAAGCGGCAGGAGGGAACTGCAGAAGTTATCTGCACGCTGCGCTGCTCCTGGTGCCTGGAGCTCAGAGAGAGCTCGGAGAACCCGCAGTGGGCCATGGGCCTCCCCCCAGCAAAGGCACAAAGACCCGAGCGGGCACACAGTCAAGGCTCCCAGGCCCCTGCAGCTGGCCCACAAGTCCAAAGGGAACATTTAAGCCCATAGCATTTAACCTTGGCTTAACATGCACATCATTTGGGGAGCTTTCAAAAAAAAATCTTGCAGCCCCAGCCACAATTTGAACAATTAAATTAGAATCTTGGGCACAGGCTCGGTTCAAACAGGTTGTAAAGATCTCTAAGTTAGGTCCAAATGCACCTGGGGCCAGGACTTGTCTCACAGCGGGACTCCCACTCCGGATGAGAACCCCGAGTCCAGCCGGGCCTAGGGCCACTTCTGAAGGAAGCTACCTGGTAAAACTCCTCTCAGAACCATCCCCAACATTTCTGCTTCTGCAACTTTTTGTCCTTTCTTCTCTCAGCTGGTGTGAACTAACAGGGTCCTTTCTTTTATTGTAAGAACTTCAGAGACATAGGTAATGCTCACAAAGAGGATGACAATCTGGATTTGGGCCTATCTTCTTCTCTAAGTTATTCTGTATAATTTTTAGTTAACAACCTTTTGAATATTAATTCATTTTTATTGTTTGTCAACATACACTAGAAAAACAGGTTAAGAGATAAACTAGAGATTGAATATATTCAAGATGTACTGGAACTCAAATGATTATTATTTAATTTTACTTAATGGTTTAATTATCTACAAAAAAGGATGAGGTTGAAAATATACACAAAGATGAATTTTTTAAAAAATCAACTTGTCATAGAAGGTTTTATGGACTGCCTGAGTAGTCTTAGGAGTTCTATGATTCATGCCAGGGCTGGCAGAGAAGATGGCCACAGCTAACAACTTGTGCTACAGGAGTCTGGGCTCCCTGCTTGGCCCTTACGAGACACCCAGGAATCCACTGAACTGGAAGACACATTTCCTTGGCTACACGTGGACATCTGCCCTCATGCAGCCACCATTGCTTTGGTCCCAGGCCTCACCTGAGCTCTGCTCCCCAGGTGAAGGAGCTGGTGTGAAGTACTCCTCAAGGAGGGAGAAGCTGTCTGTGTCCTGCTGGGAGAAGTGGCAGCTTAGATCAAGGGCCAAGAGCCAGGTGAGACTCTCTCGGGTGGCTCAGGCCCCTGCTCTTCTGGGAGAAGGCTGGTCATCTGCTGAGGCAGATCCACCCTCTTTCACACAGGGTATGGCACATACCGTCCCTGAAGAACTGTCTTTAGTTGGGTGTGAGATGCGTGGGCTCCGGGGCTGCTGCATAGGGATGTTCTGGCTGCTCCGGGGTTTTCTCTGTGAGGAAGGCTTCCGGGACAGCGGAGACATCGGTTAGTGCACATCTGACCTGGATGGTAGAGACCCATCCTCTGCCTCCCAGCACTTCACAGAGAAGCCCTTTCTAGGTATACATTCCACAGACTTTTCAGGGAGGTTCCAGTTCTAGGTGGTCTATTCTTTCTCCCAAACCACTGAAATTCCAAAAATCCAACACAGTTCAAACCGAGCACCTCCCTGCCACTGAGGACCACGGTGTCCACAGGTTGGCTAACACTGAGCCTTTACTGCCCAGGCACTGCCGGGTGTTACGTGGCCCGTCTCCTTTATCCCTCACTGCACCCCTGTGAGGGCAGTGCCACCATCATTTCCACTGTAAAAAGAGGAAATTTCAGCTCACAGGTGAAGGGGAGAAGCTGGGTTTCAAACTAGGGCCAATTCCACAAATCTGTACCACCAGACACGGGCATTTCAGAATTTCCCTTCCACTGACAACACCACACCCACCCACTTGCCCAGGTGGTCCCAGGGCAAGCACAGTCCCCAGGCCTGCCTGCCACTCTCCGAGCAGTTTTCCGAGCCATCTCCCCGACGGCCCCCTCCTGCCCTGACACCTGGGCCTCGTCCTCCTCCTCCACTGTGCCCCGGCTGGGGTGGAGCTCCTGAACCAGGAGGATGAGAGCAAGGAGGTCGGCTGGGCGCAGGGAGCTCGCCGTGTGGCTGTGGAGACAGGAGCAGGGCAGCCATCAGCACAGCATGGAGCCTAGCGCCGCCCCCAAGGAGTGTTCCGGGGGCTGGCTAACCTAATCCTTCAAAGAGATAGGAAGAAATAAAATGAACTCATCTATTTTTAAAATAAAATTTGGTTGTGGAAAAAAAAAATCCACCAACTGGGAAGCCCCAGAGACCAGAAAGGGCATAGATGGGTCTCCTCAATGTGGACTCTGCGAAGTGCTCCAGATGGAAGCGCCTCAGAGACAGGAGGGTCTGGGAGGGTGGAAGAGGTCAAGTGTGGGAACACCGCATGGAGGTAGGGGGATCTCGGCCAGTCTCCAGGCAGAGGGAGTAGGAATGGCATGGGTGGGAGGCTGGGTCTCAGCTCACCTGGAGTAGAAGGCCAGCAGCTTGGAGTGCACAAGCAGGAAGGCGTGCAGGACCTCTTCACCGCCCCGGGAGGGACTGGAGTTGATGGCCTGGACCACATGCCGCTCCAGTGTCTCTATGCACAGCTCGCAGAGCTGGGGGTGGATTAGCCGCTCCACGGCCTGGGTAGGAGGGGAAGCCGAGTTACTCAGCACCTTCTCCTGCTGCAGCCTGGGGCTGGTGGGCACATCCACTGTCTGTCCTGGGCTCACATTGGGTGTCAGGTGTTAGGGGTACAGAGACCAGGACTGGCACGGTCTCAGCCTGCCTGGGCTCACAGCTTGGCCAGGAGACTCTGGCGGATGAAGCAGACAACATTCAAACCAACCATGACATGTGCTCAGTGAGAAATACACAGTACTAGACTAGAGGAAAATAGCAGAGACCTACTTGGGTAGGGTGTTCAAAGCACATCCCCGAGGAGGTGAGCTTTAACTGGAAAGTCTGTTAAAGAAAGAGGAGAGGAAGAACATAGCAAGCCTAGGAAAGAGCAAGTGCAAAGGCCCTGAGCTGTGCAGTTTATAGCATTGCTGTTTAAAATGCAGAGGGTGAGTCCTATACATAATAATTTCTAGTAAAACGAAACAGGTGAAATTAATTTTAATATTTTATTTTCTCTAATGTACCTAAAATATTACCAACGTATAATGTAAAAGCATTATTAATCTGATAGTTTACATTCTTTTTTGTTCTAAGCTGACAAAATTTGGTGTGCATTACATGTATGGCATAACTTAATTTGGACTAGCTACATTTTAAGTATTCAAAAGCCACATGTAGCTAATAACTACCTCACTGGAGCGAGCTAAACATACAGCTTTTCTGAAACTGAAGGAAATCCCGAGTGAGCAGTGCAGGAGAGTGAGAACGAGAGGGGCTTGAGATGAGGCAGAACAGGTCACACGGGGCCTGGCGGGCTTGGGAGCAGTACGGGTTTTGTCCTAAGTGCATTAGCTCATTTCCTACAAGGGGTCTTTCCCAAAAGAAGCCGGCCACTCCACGCTTTGTGCTACGATGGATTTTGGATGTGAAACCTCCTGTGGCACCTAGAACACTTCATGGCATTTTTAGTATTCATATATGGCTGAGCTCGCTCACGGGCAGGGTTTGTGTCTTCCTTCATCAGGGCCTGGGGCACTTCTTACAATACAGCGGATATCCCATGTGTATGGGTCGGTCATTGACTTCCTGACCTCCTCTGCCTTTCACCCACAGTGGCTTATTCCCTTGTGTATTTGACCTTTTCTTCCTTCTCCTCTTTCTTCCTCTTCCTGCTCTCCTTTCCTTTTCCTCTTCTTCTTTTCTACCCTCTCTGCTTTTCCTCCTCCTCTTTCTTCAAAAGGTATATGCAGGTTTATTAAGCAGAGTCAAAGAAGTTCATTCTTGGAAAGGAGGTCAGTGCTCAAGGGTGAGACTGATTTCTTTAATCGTGAGCTCCTTGCTTTCTTTTTCAGGTTAGTCTGCCCTCTAAAGCAGTGGTTTTCAAAGTGTGACTCTCGGACTGGCACACAGCATCATCTGGGAATCCATTAGAAACACAAACCCTACAGGCCTGACTTAGACCCGCTGAATGAGAAACTGAGGGTGGGGCCCAACCGCAGGCACCTCACAAGCTCTCCCAATGACTGTGATAGGTACTGGCAAGTGAGACCCACTGCTCTGCACGAGGAATCTGAGTCTGTCCCACAAGGGCCCTGCTGGTGCTACTGCCAGCCCCTCCATCTCATCATCCCAGTCTAACCTAGGAAGGGCAGGTGTAGCTCCTGACGGCGCTGCTGGCTGAGGACTGTTTTCTGGCTGTAGTGTGGGTGTCACTGCACTCGGGGCAATGTTGCCTTTAGTGCTGCTTTTGTTCACTGTTTTCTGCCCTAGTTTTGGTTTATTACATCTTTTTTGGGAATGGGAGGCAAATTTAAAGGCATTATCTTCAGAGATTTCTGTAATCTATAGTGAGTCCTAAAACTGCACCGGAAAGTCAGTTTTACCCAGAATCTAGTTATTTACTATAGGAAGGGCCACTGTATGGCCAGAAAGAACAACTCTGGATCTCAGTGTCTGCCGGCGCCCCTACTCATGACGGTCAATACATGGTCTTCAGGCTTGCTGCTGCCCAGTCTAACCTGACACTTCCTAGGCCTCAGGCCTCAGTGCCCCATAGTCACCTCCACAGCAAAGCTTTGCTCTTCCTCCCGTAGGCGGCTGTAGGTCCACAGCAGGCTCTGAAAGTGAGCCCACACCTGGGCTCTCTGGTCCAGGTCTGGGGGCCTCAGCCTGAGGCAGAAACACAGACAGAGGCATGTGAGAAAGCTGGTCACTTCTGACCGACCCGAGGATCTTATCTCAGGCCAGCATCAGAGCCAGAGAGCTCAGGAAATGTGACTATGTCTCTGTGGGGGAGCCCAGGGCAGAGAGGGCTGTATTTCACGTGTGCCCTGGTGGAGCAGCACTGGCAGGAAGCAGGTGTCAGGCCACTGAGCGGATGACTCCACCCCTCAGCCCTTCCACACAGACATAGGAAAGCTAGATGCAGGGAGCCAGGAAGGTTCCTGCATTTTCAGTGCCTCTCATGTCCTCCACAGACCCCTAAAAACAGACAATGCTGGCCTATTATGAGGGCCAAACACAGGGCACAGCCCCCCCAAACACTGACTTGGTTAGACAAATATGGTTTGTGTAAGGGGTTTCACTGCCCATAGCGTGTGCCACCAATGCTGTGACAGCTAAAACAGCTCATGACATGACGCCTGCAGATATGGTGAGGGCGTCAGTGTGGGTGCTTACTCACGTTGCTTTGCTCAGGGTTTCCTGATGGGGCCAGAGAGGGCTTCTGGGGCCCCATCCTTCAGAAAGTCTCACCAGAGTATGTCTGTGTGGGAACGCACCTTTCCAAAGGGAGGGTCTAGGGCAGCGCTGAGGAGCCGGACAGGACTGGCTCACACCTGGCTGGTAACGACAGACCGCTACGGTCGGCAGTGGACAGACTGCGTAACTGAGATGCTGAGCTCAGACTCTTAGGCTGGATGCTGTCACTGACTGACTGGATACCTCTGGGCAATTATTTAACTTCTCTCCCTTCGGCTTCCCCATATGTAAAATGAGAGGCTCAGAAAGGATAGTTTTCACAGCCCCTTTGAGCTCTGTTTCTTAGATCTAGGGACATAGTTGGGGCAGAGTATAGAAATGCAGCTTCACTGAGGCTGGGCACAGGCTGGCTGGCTCTATAAGGGCTCAGCAAGACCCAGGGGGACCAGGCTCGAGGACTCACTCCTTTCGGATGAGCTGGCTGTCCATGGTAACTAGTCCGAAGTGCACCTCAAACAGGTACTTGAGCACACAGAGCTTGCGCCGGAGATCCCCTTCGCTCTCGGTGTGGTCTCCATTGATGGCGATGAACAGGCATTCTCCAAACTGTAGGTGCAGCCAGACTACATCAGCCAGGCTCGGGGCGGTGGGGTGGGGGGAGGGGGGCAGTCCCTCCACCTGCCCTGATCTCCACGGACAACTAAAGGTAGGACTGGGTGCCAGGAGGCTTCGTTACTGTGCAGTTCCTGCCTTCCGCAGGAGTGATAGAGGACAGGCATGCAGACTCCTCATGGAGCAGGAGGAAGAGGAACAGGGACCGCAGGGTCCCACACTCACCAAGTGAAGCACGTACAGATAGTTGCTATTTTCTGTAGAGAAGCAGGTGTATGTATCTGAGAGCTTCTCCAGCACCGTCATGGAGGAGATGATGACGGGGGCCAGAAGGGTGCTCAGCTGGTCCTCCAGGGCAGGGCGCTGCGAGAGGTAAGTGAGTGACAGTTCTTAGGGTGTGTCCGATGCTGCGGACAAAGGAATAAACAAAACTTGGACCTGGCCAGCACAGAGATCCACAGTGGCAGGCCTGCCCGGGAGGCAGTCACTGTCCTGAAGGGGAGGGGGCAGAAAGAGGCTGCGCCTACACCTTGAGTGGCAGCTTGGAAGGCGGGGTCAGCCTGTTAACTGTGATTGAGGATCTGAATCTGGAAGGAAATATAAAATATTCGCCACATTCCACCGTGGCGTGTGTGGAGCACTTAACAGAGAACTCACCAGCTCTAAGGAAGACTGCTATATGAACCAAAGCCCAGGTCATTTTTTTGGCATAAACTACTTTGGAGAATTTATCCTCAGGAAAATGATCAGAGATAGAAGCAAGTATGTTCACTACAACATAATTCACAGTTGTAAACAACTGCAAAAAAATGTAAATGTACAGCACCAAGGAAATAAATTACATTTAAATGATGAGATTCTATATAGCTATTTAAAATATTATTGGTTCAATGACATGCAAAATTCCTTTGACACAGTGTTATCTTTTAAAGGATGCTCTCCATATTTAAAAATGCATATATAAAACAAAGTATTGAAAAGATATAAGAAAGCCAAAATGGTTGAAGCTCTCACTTCTAGGTCTAGGGAATATAAGTGATTTTTTTCCTCTATTTTTTAAGTTTCTTTATTTTCCCTATTTTCCACAAAGATGCATTTGATAAGCATTTGACGCTTTGATAAGCTCTCCCCTCCATTCTCATTGCCCCGCAAAGGGAGCAACAAAATAACTAAACAAAAATAAAAAAAGCACCGGGCAAATCTGCGTGAGCCTGTGAGCACACGGCGGGGAAAGCCAGCCGAACGGCTACAGCTCTAATTCTCAGTCCCGGAGTGGAAAGGGAGACACATCGGACGTTGCTCAGGGTGACCAGAGGAGTCCTGAATGGGGTACGGGGAAAGCTGCGTCCTGTGAGTGGGGCTTTGGTGGAGAAGGAAGCCAGGCAGCTGGCCAGCAGTGGACACCGCACTGAGAATACACGTGGGACACAGTGCACCAGGGCATGTTCGCTCACCAACATTCAGGAACCCAGGCGTGTTTGAGCCCTTCAGTCTGGCAGCCCAGCCCGCACATCCTCCACATCATTCCAGTCCCAGCCTACACAGCTCCTTCACTGAACTCCTGGGGCCACCCCACCTCCACAACTCCCTACTCAAACCCTGTCCTGTCTTCTATCCATACACCATCACCTGAACACGTGGCATTTACGTGCCAGTGGTTCACTGCATAGCCTTCTTAGGCCCTACATCCTCTAAGAACAGAGATCACATTGCTATGTTCACTGATTTATCCCACAGGCCAGCAAATGGGGGGTTTCTCAGTGAACATCCATCCCACACAGATAAGAATAAATGCTTGAATTATCTACATTGTGCAGTTTTTTTGAATTGTCACAAATTATATGAATAGAAAAGTTACTTAAAAATCCTGATTGTGCATAGCAACTCATTTTAAAAGCAGTGGCTTTCTATAAAGGTATAGGAAGAATCTTTTTTGGTAGGAGGAGCTAAAAATTTTTTGGTATACTGTACCAAAAATTTTTTTGGTAGAATGTAAAGGGGCATTCTGTCTCATATACTACTTGGCGGAATTATAAAGTGCCACAATATCTGTAAAAGGCTTTTGGTTCATTTTATTTTGAGGAATAATAATAATATCAAATAATGGAACATAGAATTCAAGCACAAATGTTCCTTACAGTAATAGTGATAGCTAACTAGAGGCAATATATACGTCCAGTATTGGGGAAATGGTTAAATAAGTGATGAGCCATTTACTCATGTATTGATATAATGATGCCATTATGAATTATGCTTTTGAGAATGGCAAATAAAAAAAAAGGAAATAAAACAGTAAATGTGGTATGATCTCCAGTACATGAATGATAAAGGCCCTAAGAATGTATATTAAAGAGCTAAAAACTGTTGGTAGTAGAATTATGGGTCATTTAAAAATTATTTTGTTGCATTTCCAAATTTCACACAATTAATTTATTTATGTGATTAGGAAAATAATGTGTGGCCTAAAGAAAAAATAAAATTTTAAACACTTTTTTCTTTCACCTTAGTCATTTAGGTGCTCAAAAAAAATCAAGATTTGTTCTTGTATCAGGTTTTTAACAAATAGCAAGGGCAACACTGCCAAATAGTTTGCTACTTCAATGGATATAGTCAACATAATAGTTCTGGAATGAATGGACCATTATTTAAAATTTAGATGTACTGACATTTAAATGCAGTGACTTAATGAAAATGGCCTTAGAGCTGATATTTAGCTTAAATAAAATCACTTCATCGTCCATC
The DNA here is from genome assembly GCA_004027595.1 of Dinomys branickii. Lineage (NCBI taxonomy): Eukaryota > Metazoa > Chordata > Mammalia > Rodentia > Dinomyidae > Dinomys > Dinomys branickii. The sequence goes on along the minus strand of PVLD010002592.1, from coordinate 40,204 downwards.
TGTGACCACTGATATCGGAGTATCAGCGATGCTGAGGGTAGAACAGCCTGCTGAAGTGAAGTGGGCTCAGCTTGATTAGGCCCATTGCAGCAGGCAGGGCACTGAGAGGCAGTCAGTTCCTTGTGCTGCTGCAGAAATACAAGAACTCCCCCTACTGCATCCCTAATAAAAATTTTTCTAGACCAAAATTAATCTAGAAAAAAATTCAAAATACATTACTGCTTTAAAATGCAGAGTGGAGATTGTACAAGTGAAATGACAACTCTTTTTCTGAGTAACAGAGTGGATGTCCATATGTAAAATAAAACAAAACCCTCTAATCCATACCTTCCCCCATATTCAAAAGTTCAAAGTGGATCATCAAGCCTAAAACAAAACCCCAAAACTATACAACTTCAGACAAAATACAGAGAAAGCTTTTTGTGACCTAGAGCTAGGTAAAGATTCTTAGATACGATACCAAAAGCATGATCCATAAATCCAAAAATGGAAAATTGGAATACCAAAATAAAAATTGCTGCTCTTTGCAAGATGTTCTTAAGATAATGCAAAGACAAGTCACAGCCTGGAAGAAAATATTTGCAAAGGATATAGTTAATAAAAGACTTGCATTCAGAATATATAAGAAACTCTCAAAATGCAGAAGAAACAATCTGATAAAAAATGGGCAAAAGATATGGCAAGGCAGCTACTCTCCTAGCAGAGGACTGACATCTAGAATATAAAAGAACTAAAAAAAAATTACAGCCCCCCCCAAATAAAACACCTAATCAAAAAATGAGGAACTGAAATGAATAGACACTTCTCACCAGTACACATGAAAAAATGTTCAACATCTCTATCAGAAAAATGTAAATTAAAACAACACTGAGATTCTATCTTATTCCAGAAAGAATGGCCATCATCAAGAAATCAAAATAGTAACAAATGCTGGAGAGGCCGTGGAGAAAAAGGAACCCTCTTTTATTGTTGGAAATAAATATGAAGATTCTTCAAAAACTAAAATGGGAAATTCCATTGGACCCAGTTATTCCCCTTCTAGGCATCCTTCGGAAAGAGTTAAAAACATAACACAGTCATACATACGTACCCATGTTCATAGTAACACAACTCGTAGCAGTTAAATCATGGAAGCAGCCTATATACCCACCAAGAGATGAGTGGGTGAAGAAAACGTAGTGCTACACAGTGGAGTGCTACTTTGGCAGAACAAAGGATATATCTGAGTCTTTTGTAGAGAAACGGATGCACCTTGAGATCATAATGTTAAATAAAATACATCAAACAAGCTGAGATCTCATAGAGGCTCTTATATGAGACATGGATAGTATAAATAATTTAAAGGGCAAAATAAAAGACAGCAATAGGGAACAGGGAGATAAACCTTTTGCAAATGCAAAGGGGATCCAGTGATGAAGGCAAGGTAGGGGGAAGGCAGGAGAAGGGAAATAAAAGGAATTACACTATATACAGGTTCCAACATCCTACGATGAATATAATCATTATAAACTGCAAACATGTACAAAAACTGATGTGACAAATTAACACATATGTAGAGATGCTCAAAATCACTCATCACTAAATGAAAACACACAGTGAGATCTACTGGATGGTAAAAATTAAAAAGACCGACCATACCAACTACTGGTGTGAGGAACTAGTACTCACATACTACTGATGGAATATAAAATGATACAACCACTTTGGGGAAGTTCTGTAGTTTGTTTACAAGTTAAACATGTACCTTCATGATGCAGCCATTCTATCCTGGATATTACCCGCGAAAACAGAAAGCATGTGCCCCTACGGAGATTTATACATGAATGTTCATCATGGCTTTATTTGTAAAAGTCAAAAACTGGAAATAACTGAAATGTCCATCAGCAAGTAAATAAATGAATAAACAAATTGTGGCTCATTGAGACAGTAAACTACTGCTCAGCAATACAGAGGAATGAATGATGGACACACATTACAACACCAAGGAACCAAAGTATTATATCGAGTATAAGAGGCCAGATTGAAAAACAAAAACAATACAAATGAAACCCAAATGTATACTGTATGATTCTTTTATGTAAGTCTAGAAATACATACCAGTCATGATGGGAAACAGATCAGTAGTTGCTACAGGGTGAGGGCACTAAAGGGGAGGGATCACAACTTTTGGGGTGACAGACAAGTTCATTGGAATCATATGAATACACATATTAAAGCATATCAAATACATACAGATAATGGTGTGTCAATTATACCTTAATATGGCTATTAAAAATGGATGCAGTAACTCTATGTTAAAAGTTTGCAGAGAAACTGATGACACCAAGCTTCTCAGCTATGCGTTTAAAATTCCTCCTCCTCTTGCCCTCACTGGTCCCATGAGCCCTAGGGGGTGGAAGGGCCCTCATGGGGTGGAACTGCCCAGAACATCAAGAGGCTGAGTCGCAAGTCCTGCTAATTCCTCAGGCTGGCCAGGATGGGTGAACACAGTTCCTCCTGCCTCCTTGCATTCTGGTACCTCTGTTCTGTTCCCTCGTACCCATTCTCTCACCTCTTCTGCCTCATTCTCTGACTGTCCATACTTCAGCCGGAGACTCTCTTCAAACTTCTCATCTGTCCAGTGGAAGAGGATTTCTGCACCCTCGGTGGCCACTAAGACACACTTCATCTGCCAGGGAGAAAAAAGGTCCAGGTCACTCTGGTTCCTACAGCTGTGAGCCAGCCTGCACAATGAAGAGGATCCCAACTTGAACATACACTGAGCCCTTCCACTCGCCAGGTACTACTGCAAGAGCCTTCCTACGCCCTAAGGGAAGTGAGGCTCTTTGGTTACTCACATTACAGAGCAGGGCACAGGAACAGGCGTGTCTGATGCCAATCTGAGGCTCTTTCCTCTGCGTTACCCAGGAGGTTCTCACCTCATAGCACCAGGTCTCTCACAAAACACATGTGTGGACTTTGGTCTGGACAGAGAGGACTGCCCAGGGGAGCTATGCTCACTGCAGATGGCTGGTGTCTGGCCTGGAGCGGAAGGAGCTAGTGCACTTCTAGGCAGCCCAGATGAGTTTTTACCTCTCAACAGAAAACAACCCCAAGATGGGCCCCAGAGCCCAGCAGGAGTTTATTTCAGCACACCACACACAACATAACAGACATTTTATTCAAAGCTTCTTGCTCTAGGCCGCTTGAGGACCTCATCCCTGGTTCCTTCTTAGTCAAACCTATTTAACTTCAGTTTTTCAGCCATCAATGTCTTTAGCCCTTCGGTACCCTCTTCCCCACCACTCACCCTTTTATTTTTTAAGAGGCGTGCCCCTCTTTGGATCTGTTTTCTATTTTGAAGAAAAAATGAATCTAGATTGTCCAGAGGCCAAGATACACTAGCTGCCTCCACTTCAGATCAGGCACCAGCCAACTGCTACAGTGAGCACAGCTCTCTTGGGCAGGGTTTTCTGCATATCAGGCAAGTGCTCTGCCACTGAGCTGTACTGCCTTTTTTTCCTCTTCCTTCCTTCCTTCCTTCCTTCTTTCCTTCCTTCCTTCCTTCCTTCCTCCCTCCCTCCCTCCCTCCTTTTCAGCTTTTTAAAACAGGATCTCATTATATAGTACTGACTGGCCTCGAACTTACAGCGATCCTCCTGCTTTAGTCTCCCAGGTGCTGGGATTACAGGTGTGCCCACTACACCCGGACTATATTACGTTTAAAAATAGGGTTTAAGTTGTGCAGACTGGCCTTGAACTTGTGATCCTCCTACCTCAGCTACTGGAATGCCTGGGATTACAGGCACATGTCACTGCAGCTGGCTTGTGCCACACATACTAAGAGTTCAGTATGGGAAATAGGTTTTCTTTACCAGCCGATGTACCATAACACAGTTTCCCACTGTGCCCTGGCCCTGGGGTGCAGCAGGACACTGATGATATCAACCCTTAGGGCAGCCTGACTAAGAATGGCAAGAGCTCCAGGTCTGCTTCTTGCGGCTCCAGGCCTCAGGCATGGGTTCCAAATCCCCTTGCGAACATCAGCGTGCTATACAGAGGGGATCGCGCTGTCCCAGTACTAAGCTACAACGATTTGGAAGCTGTGCTGTAACTCTTACACAGAGTGTGCCCAATTTCCCAGGAGGGTCCTAGTGTCTGAAGGCCCTAGGCTCAATCCTACTCCATAGGGTTCCCGATGAGCCTAGATCAGGGTCCTCACTGTGTTTTCCTCAACCCTCTAGTTGGGTTATCAACTCTAACCCAGAGCGCTGAACCCAGGGCATTTGCAAGCAACTGTGCGGAGAAAGACTCAAGAGTTCAGAGTATTCCTGTGGGATTGCTAAACACTATGGCAGGGACAGAAAGAGTAATGGGGTGAGAAGTTGCAGGAGAGGGCAGGAGACCTGCAAGAGGCTGCTCTTCGTCACAGTCACAGGTGGCTGTGACGAAGTTGGTGGCCATTGTCTCCAGGAGAAGTTGGCTATGGGATGTGGAGGCTGTGGCTGACAGGAGGGGGCTGCTGTTGGGTCACGCTAACGTCATGAAGGCCAGTTAGCTTGGTGTGGGCCCATTCCTTGATGCAGAGGAAGGAAATTATTTAAGAGGCATAGCTTAGACACTCAGCAGGCCTTGACGGTCACCTGGAGGCAGGGGATGACAGGGACGCAAGACAGAGGTGACATCAGGACACAAAGCTGGAGCAAGGGTGGGGGAAGGAGTGCAGGGTCTAGTAGCGCTAGGCCTGTCTCTCGCTGCTTCCCATGGTCCCAGCATGGTGTTGCCTGCCTCCCTTTCTATCCCCGGAGGGGAGGAGCATCTACCTTGGGAAGGAGCACATCAGAGCTTCAGGCAGCCAGAGGTTCACAAGGGGCTGTAGGAGCAGAACTGAGTGACCAGCTCATGGAACAGCAGCATAGCATCCTTGGTCCTGCAAATGGTTCAGACAGAGAGGGCATGTGAGGACAAGCACAGGCTCTGGTCCCCACTGTTGTCCACTTCGGGGACTGGACAAGCTGGAGAAGGGCCATGACGTCACAGGCCCTCCTTCCCCAAGATGGAAAACACAAATCCAGCTAGCAGAATCCTCTGCACTGAGCAGGTACCCGCAAACATTAGTTCCTACTTCTGGTTTCTGTCTAGGAGCTCTCATTTTAGTCTGGGCCCCTTAGGCAAGGTCCAGCCAGCAAGGGGGCCCTGAGCAGCTCCGGGAACTTGCTGAGTGATGGGAGAAAGCCCATCCCAACCTGCGGGGAAGTGAGAAGATACTAGGTATCCTGGGAGGTCACTGAACGGAATAAACAGAAAAAATTGGAGAAGACTAGGAAGACTAGGGCCTGGTTTACAGATGGCTCTGCATGCTATACAGGCACCACCTGCAACTCGGGTCTCTTTTTGCTCTCTCACTGGGAAATGAATGAACAAATCCCTGTTCCACTTCCCTATAGCGTTATAGGAAGTCATGGGCGCAACTACGCGGCTTGTTTCCTGCACTTAGCAAACTGAGCTTCCTTAAAAGATGTGGAGTGGGAACTATCTGCTATTCTTATTTCCCAGCGTCCATTCTGCTAATAACGGGATAAACTACTCTGGCTCTAGTCCCGTAATTATTCATATTTTGATAAAAGGCAGGAATATAAAGCTTAGTAGGAAACCACTGTAAGCAAGAGCGACCACCAGGTAAGGGCTCCTTCGGGCTCGGCATCTGCTGCAACAGAACTCTGGACCCAGCGGCTGCATCACCAGCCATGGCCCTAACGCCACATTCTGGGGAGCAGGTGATGCTTAGCCGCGGTCCTTATGTCCACTTTTCTTCAGCAGAGGCTGAGGCTGCTGGGAAGAGAACTTCACTCACCCCATTTTGTGGTTTGCTTGCTATGGCTACCCTGCTCTATGGGGGAGCCTCGGGGAGCGGCCTTCTGAAGCTGAACAAGGGGGCTCTGGATGGCGTAGGTCAGCCTGGGAACACCCCCTGGTCTCACTCCCACAGCCTAGGTCTCCCTTCCTCAGCAAACTGCTCCAAGGGCCTTTGTCTTATCGCGCTGTTCTCTTCTTTCTTTGAGACAGGGTCTTGCTGTGTAGTTTACGGTGGCTCTGAAGTCACTACGCAGCCAGGGCTGGCCTTGAGCTTTCAGGGACTTCCTGCCTCGGCCTCCGAGGAATGAGATTACAGACCACCACAGCCGGCGGGCCTCGGTCTGCCAGTCTCAGGAGAGCGAGGGTCACTCTTCACCGCCCAAAGCCTCCAGGCGCGCCCCGCACTGCAGTTTTCACAGCAGTTTCACTCCCACATCACCAGGCTTCCCAGAACTCGGGGCGACCCCGGGCGGCAGGCCGGCTGGGAGCACTGCCACCGGGTGGGTGAGGGTGAGGGTGGGGCCTCTCCGCGGGACCCCACAGCCTCCTCATCTCCGGGAGGGCTGCTCGCGGCTGGAGGACGGCCCGGCACGTGACGGCGAACCCGCGCTCCCCGGGCCCACGTACCAGATCTCGGCCCACACCACCCGGCTGCAGCTTCGCCGCCGGCGCACTTCCGGGGCAGGCCACGTGGCCCTGGCGGGGCGGGCTGGGCCAGAGCTGTCTTCCTCCGCGAGTTCGAGCCCCGCCCCCGCCCCCGCCCAGCCCACTCGGCGCCGCGCGGCGCCGGTCCGTTCTGAGGCCGCCCCGGCAGGCGGACGTTCCTTCGGGGTGGGCTGTGCTGCGGCGCCGTGCTCGCGCTTCCCATTCGCCCGAGCTCAAGCGATTCCCATTGAGGCCCCGAAAACGTCCCCATTTTGGCCCCATTATATAGAAGAGAACTTGGTAAGAAGCCAAACTAGAACCCGGTTTCCTGGCTCCTCGCGGAGCCTTTTCCCGCCTCCGTTTTACTTGCTGAGCCTGCTTCAGGAGCGTTGCCCTTTTGTCACCCAACCCCCACGGAAGAGACACAGGCTTCGAAAGACCCCAGATGCCCGAGTGCCAACCCTGGACTCTCTTCATGAGGCTTCTCATTCTATTTGGGGGCAGGATGCCTCCTAAGGGTTCTATGTGGAACCTGTGTTTCCAAGACTCTTGCTTTGTACTTGTGCAGTATTTAAAGTGGCAGAAAAGGTAGGGAGGTGAGGCCGATGTAAGCCGTGGAGGGGGCTAAATACCAAGTCATCCTTGCTTTCCTTGGGGCCACCTGGTAGCTCTGAGCCCAGCCTGTCAATGGAGCGGGTGCGGAGACTGGCCCAGGGTACAGCAGACTGAGCGAGCATCCTTTGGGGAAAGGCAGGGGCCAAGAATCTATCCCTCCACTGTCTCCTGATTGGGTACTATCAAGACATCACCCCCAGCCGACTTTCTCAGGAAAAGTTCCAGCTCCCCATCTACCAGCTCCCCATCTACAGCATGTAGCTCTGCCAGAGGGATCTGCTTTGCAGGCGTGTCTTTTAAAATTAAAAAGTGCTGTTTGCTGTACATAATGATTACGTTTATCATGCGTGGTTGGTGCAGGTGCATAACACATCTTAATTCTTCTTTTTAAAGTCCTTCTCCCCTCCTCTCCCACCTCCATGTTTTCATGGTCCTTTTCTGCAAAAGATTTAATGCCTCGTTTCCTGTTGTCTTTTATTTTGCTCTTTATTTATAGTTTGGGTTTCTCATAACAGAAATCATACAATATTTAAACTTGTTTGACTGATTTATTTCACTTAAGATTATGGTCTCCAGATACATCTATTTTTCCTACAAATAACTCAAGTTTATCCTATATGCCAGTGTAGTACTCCATTGTGCATAAATACCACATTTTCTTTTACCCATTCATCTGTTAATGGACATATAGGCTGCTCCCAAGATTAAGCTCTTATAAATTTTGCTGCTACAAACATGGGTATGCACAAATCATTGTAATATGATGCTTGAGCTAATTAACACATCTGGTACTTGGTATGTAGCTATTGACTTGGCAAAAGCCTTCTTCTCCATACCTATCTATAAGGACCACCAGAAACAATTTGTTTTCAGCTGGCAGGGCCAGCAATATACCTTCACTGTCTTACCTCAGGGGTATATTAACTCGCCAGCCCTGTGTCAAAACTTAGTGCATAGGGATCTTGATCGTTTTTCTCTTCCACGAGATATCACGCTGGTCCATTACATCGATGATATTATGCTAATTGGGCCTAGTGAGCAGGAAGTAGCAGCTACTCTGGACTTACTAGTACAGCATTTGAGAACCAGGGCATGGGAAATAAATCCAACAAAAATTCAAGGTCCTTCTACGTCAGTGAAGTTTCTAGGAGTCCAGTGGTGTGGAGCATGTAGAGACATTCCTTCTAAGGTAAGAGATAAGTTGTTGCATCTGGCTTCCCCCACAACCAAAAAGGAGGCACAGTGCCTAGTGGGGCTTTTTGGGTTTTGGAGGCAACATGTTCCTCACTTAGGTGTCTTACTTCGGCCCATTTACCAAATGACTCGGAAAGCTGCTAGCTTTGAGTGGGGCCCAGACCAATAACAGGCTCTGCAGCAAGTCCAGGCTGCTGTGCAGGCTGCTCTGCCCCTGGGGCCATATGATCCAGCAGATTCAATGGTGCTTAAAGTGTCAGTGGCAGGAAGAGATGCTGTTTGGAGTCTCCGGCAGGCGCCCATAGGTGAATTGCAGCAGAGGCCTTTAGGATTTTGGAGCAAGGCCCTGCCATCATCTGTGGATAACTACTCTCCCTTTGAGAAACAGCTCTTGGCCTGCTACTGGGCCCTAGTGGAAACTGAACGCTTGACCATGGGACACCAGGTCGCCATGAGACCTGAGTTACCTATCATGGCCTGGGTATTATCTGATCCACCAAGTCATAAGGTTCAATGATAGACTGATGCACAGCAACAGTCTATCATTAAGTGGAAATGGTGTATTCATGATCGAGCCACAGCAGGTCCAGAGGGTACCAGTAAATTACATGAGCAAGTTGCCCAGGTGCCTATGGCCCCTACACCTGCTAGATTGCCTTCTGTTTCCCAGCATGCAGCTGTGGCCATGTGGGGTGTACCATATGATCAGCTGTCAGAGGAAGAGAAGACTAGGGCCTGGTTTACAGATGGCTCTGCAGGATATACAGGCACCACCCACAAGTGGAGAGCTGCAGCATTGCAGCCCCTTTCTGGGACGTCCTTGAAGGACAGTGGTGAAGGGAAATCTTCACAGTGGGCAGAACTTCGGGTAGTGCACTTGGTAGTACATTTTGCATGGTAGGAGAAATGGCCAGATGTGCAACCATATACTGATTCATGGGCCATAGCCAATGGCCTGGCTGGATGGTCAGGAATGTGGAAAGAACATAACTGGAAAGTTGGTGACAAAGATATTTGGGGGAGAGGTATGTGGGTTGACCTCTCCATGTGGGCAGAGAATGTAAAAATATTTGTTTCCTATGTAAATGCTAACCAAAAGGTGACATTGGCAGAAGAAGACTTTAATAATCAAGTGAACAAGATGACCGGTTCTGTGGAGAGCAGCCACCCTCCTTCTTCAGCCATCCCTGTCATTGCCCGATGGGCCCATGAACAGAGTGGCCATGGTGGTGGGGACAGAGGTTATGCATGGGCTCAGCAGCATGGACTTCCACTCACCAAGGCTGATCTGGCTACAGCCACTGCTGAATGCCCAATATGCCAGCAGCAGATGCCAACACTGAGTCCCCGGTGTGGCACCATTCCCTGTGGTGATCAACCTGCGACCTGGTGGCAGGTTGATTATATTGGACCACTTGCGTCATGGAAGGGACTGCGTTTTGTCCTCACTGGCATAGATACATATTCGGGATATGGATTTGCCTTTCCTTCACGTACTGCTTCTGCCAAAACTACCATCCTTGGATTTACAGAATGCCATATCCACTGTCATGGAATTCCACATAGCATTGCCTCTGACCAAGGAACACATTTTATGACCAACGAAGTAAAGCAATGGGCTCATGCTCATGGTATTTGCTGGTCTTATCATGTTCCTTACCACCCAGAAGGAGCTGGAATGATAGAAAGGTTGAATGGTCTTTTGAAGTCACAGTTAAGGTGCCAGCTAGGTGGCAATAGCTTGCAGGGCTGGGGTAAGGTACTTCAAAAGGCTGTATATGCTTTGAATCAACACCTGCTATATGGCACTGTGTCTCCCATAGCCAGGATTCATGGGTCCAGGACTCAAGGGGTGGAAGTAGGGATGGTACCACTCACCATTACTCCTAGTGACCCATTAGCAAAATATTTGCTGCTTGTCCCCACAAGCTTATGTTCTGCTGGCTTAGACATCTTAGTTCAAGAAGGGGGAGAGCTCATACCAGGAAGCACAACAATGATACCACTGAACTGGAAGCTAAGATTTCCCCCTGGTCATTTTGGTCTCCTCACGCCTCTGAGGAAATAAGCTGAAAAGGGAGTCACAGCGTTGTCAGGGGTGATTGATCCAGATTATCAAGGGAAATTGGACTAGTACTCCACAATGGGGGAAAGAAAGAATACACGTGGAGTGCAGGAGGTCCTTTAGGGTGCCTCCTAGTGTTACCATGCCCTGTTATTAAGTAATGGGAAACTACAACAACCTAATATAGGCACAGTGAAAAATGGCCCAGAGCCTTCAGGAATGAAGTTATGGTTCACTCCACCAGGGAAAGAACCAAGACCTGCTGATTTGCTTGCTGAAGGCCAAGGGAATACAGAATGGGTGGTGGAAGATGGTAGTTCTACATATCAGCTACGACCCCGTGATCAGCTACAGAAAAGAGGATTGTAATTGTACTATTTCTCCCCTAATATGGTTCTAGTGTAATATAATGTTGATAAACTTACTACTGGTCCATAAGGTTTGTTAAACTGTGTTATAATGTTCAAGTTGTGAAGTGATAAGAATAAGCATCACTCAAGGAAAACTTACCCTCTATTTTGGTGAGGGAATTAGTGCATTTATGTTTGTAGTAGGATAGTTATAACATATTAGGTGTAATTATAAGCATGTCTTTCTATCTGGAAACTGGTTGGTTTAAGGAAATGTGTCTGATTGCCAAATTGACAAGGGGTAGAGTGTTATGGTTGATGCATTGTGTCAACTTGGGGAGTCTAGAGGTTTGGCTAAGTGACTCAGCAGTTGTGCATCTTGGGGTAAAAGGACACGCCCTTACCCTTCTGGGATGTTGTTTATTGTGTTAATTTGATAAGTTTAGAAAGTTAACTATGTGACTCAGAAGGGAGCCAGGGTGCTTATTTGTATTCATCCTAAACTTGTGCAAGAGGAGGGCATGCAGAGGGTGTGGGTATAGAGGACCAGCCCCACCTCCCTAGAGCAGGTAGGCTGTATAAAGAAAGGAACTGAGGAAGGACCGGCTGCTGGTTCTTCGGAGGAGCTCCAGTCTTCGCCTTCAGCTTGGCCGTCTCCCGGCTTCTGGGGCAGACTGTTTGGCTTCCGCCGGGACTCTTCAGCCTTCTGGTGTTGGCTCTCTGGCCTTCATTGTAGCTTCATCAGCATCTTGTTGCAGACCCAACAGCCCTTGATACAGACTTGCACAGACATTGAGGTGAGATTCAGGCCTCAGGGCTGGGCTCTTCAACCTCCAGTGTGCAGACACCCTCTGCACGCTTCCTCATCTAATCCTGTAGCTGACCATTGTAAGCCAAATTTGTAATTTCTTGTACATTTGTATATCTTGTGTTCCATCTATTTCTCTAGTAAACTCTGACTGATACATATGGGTATGCACAAATCATTGTAATATGATGTCTTTAACATTTTGGGAAGAGAACTACAAGAGAATAGCTGGGTTGACTGAAATTTCTAGTTTTAGTTTCTTGAGAAATCTCCATCCCAATTTTCAAAATATTCACATTCCCACCAGCAACGTGTGTGGGGTTCCTTTTTCACTGCAGCCTCACCAGCATTTGTTACCATTTGATTTCTTGATGACAGCCATTCTTTCTGGAGTGAGATGGAATCTCAGTTTTAATTTGCATCTGGAGATGTTGAATATTTTTTCATGTATTCATTGGCTATTTATATTTTCTCTGAGAAGTGCCAAATTCATTTCAGTTGCCTGTTTATTAGACTGAATCTTTTTTGAGTTCTTTATATATCATAGAAATTAATTTTCTGTCTGAGGAACAGCTAGCAAAATTGTTTTCCTATTCTGTATGTTGTCTCTTCACTCTGTTGGTTATTTCCCTTACTGTGCAGAAGCTTTTTACAGGAACAGGGAATATTCACTTTCTGATATCCTCTTTGATTTCCTTTATTAGAGTATGTGGCTTTCATCATAGAGGTCTTTCACTTTTTGAGCTAGGTTAATTCCAAGGTATTTAAGTTTTCTTGATGCTATTATAAACGGTACTGTTCTCTTAATTTCTTTCTCAATGAGTTCATGTCTAATTGAGTTAATTTGGATCTTTTCTGTCCTTTTTGGAAGTAAGAGTGGGTAAATCTTTGTGTATTTTGCTTATTCTTTCATAGAACCAGCTCTTTGATTCATTGGTTCTTTGTATTGTTTTTTAGTTTCAATTTCATATTATTTTTTAGTCTCAATTTCTGCTCTGATCTTTATAATTTCCTTCCTTGTACTAGCTTTAAATCTGGACTTGTATTGTCTTTCTAGGACCTCAAGGGTGTATCATTAGGTTATTTGAGCTTGCTCCCTTTTTCTGATGTAAGCATTGCAGTTATAAACTTCCCTCTCAAGACTGCTTTCATTGTGTCCCATGGGTTCTGGTATGTTGTACTGGTATGATCATTTGATTCTAAGAACAGCCTCATTTCTTCCTTGACTTCTTCTATGACCCACTGATTATTCAAGAGTATATTGTTTAATTTTCATGTGTTTGCCCAATTTCTGGGGTTGCTTTTGCCATCAATTTTTAGTTTCATTGCATGATGATGTGATAATATGCATGGGATAATTTGATACTTTTGCATTTACTAAAGCATGCTTTATTGGTGTATCAGTCAGGATTTCCTAGAGATACAGATATAACGCAAGATACACAAATGTATAAGAAATTACAAGATTGGCTTATGATGGTCAGCCACACAGTTGGATGAGAAAGCATGCAGAGGGTGTCTGTACACTGGATATTGAAGGTTTCAGTCCAAGGTCTGGAGTTCACTGGAGGGTCCTGTGCAAGTCTATATCAAGAGGCTGATGAATCTGGGACTGAAGGTTGATGAGTCTAGGATGGAGAGCTGAAGAGTCTCTGCTGGAAAGCAAAAGGCTGAAGGATCTGAGGCCAAAGCCAAAGAGTCTGTGCTAGAAGCTGGGAGATGACATCCAAACTGAAGGCAAAGAGTGGAGCTCCTCTGAAGAGCAGAAGTGAGTCTGTCCTTCCTCATTTCCCCTTTATACCATCCAGGCAATGATCTACCCTAGGGTGGGTCCTTTATACCCTAGGATGTAGACCTACTGAGCCAACCTAGTTAAGCTTCTAAACTTCTCAAGTTGACACATTCAGTCAACCATTACAATTGGCTAGTATGAACCTTTGGAGAAAGTTCTATGTTCAACTGGGAATAAGTATAGTCTTTTTGGGTGGAACACTCTGTAGATACCTACTAATTCAATTTATTTGAATGTGTGGCTCAACTCTGATATTTCTTTGTTAATTTTTTTGTCTAGTTGACTTTTTTGTGACAGTGAAGTATTGAGGTCCTCCATTATAATTATTTTGATACTTATCTGATCTTTTATGTTTAGTAGTATTTGTTTTATGAAGTTGGGTATACTGGTTTTTGGTGCATATATGTTTATAATTATTATATTTTCATATTAAATTGTTCCCTTAGCCAATGTATAGTGACCCTCTTTGCCTGTTCAATCAGTTTTGTTTTGAAGTTCACTTTGTGTGAAAATAGGACAGCTACCGCTCCTTGCTTTTAGGTTCTGTGGCATGGAACATTGTTTTACATCCTTTGATTTTTAGTCTATGAAACACAATGATTAATTGTGTTTCTTGTATACAGTGTACTATTAACTTTTATTTCTTTAATTCATTCTGCAAATCTGTGTCTTTTGCTTCGGAATTGGCACATTCATGCTGAGAATTATTACTAAAAGGTATTGACTTATATCTGTCATCACATTATTTTCCTGTTGCTCACTGTCTGTTGTCCCTCTTCTGCTTAACTGCTCACCATCCCCTGTGTATTCATTCTATTTGATCTTTTTGACGTTGATGGCTTCATTGTCTACTTCTAGGATATGTTTGAGAATTTTTCAGGGTTCTGGTTGTTGGCCATGAATTTAAGGTACTTTTTAAAATAGAAAGACCTATTTCTCCATTAGTTTTGAAAGTTGTTTTTAGCATATATCAGTCTATGTTATGGTCTATACATAGATGTTCCCCCAAAGCCTCATGTGCTTATAGGTGGGGCTTCTGGGACATGATTGAATCATGGAGATGTGATGCTATCAGTGGACTAGCCCACTGATAAGTTCATAGCTAAATGTGGTTTGTGGAGTGATTCTGGTTTGAGGAAGTGGATCACTAGATGCAAGGCCTGGGTCTGTCTCCTTCCCTCCTCTTTTGATTCCTCTATCTCTTTTCTGCCTGCCATGCCATAAGCAATTCTCTTTTGTCATGCCCTTCTACCATGCTTCCCTGCCTTGGTGCCAGCCAACTATGGCTTGAAACTTCTACAAACTGAGCCAAAATAAACTTTTCCTTCTTTAACCTGTGGATGTCCGGCATTTTGTCCCAGCGATGAGAAAGTAACTAAGAGTGTAGGTTGAAAGTTATTTTCTTTTAGATATTGATATACTCTATTCCATGATCTCCTGGCCTTTCAGGTTTGTATTGAGAAGTCTCTTGTAATTTTAATGGGTTTACTTTTATATGTTATTCACTGCTTTTTTCTAACAGCTTTTAAAATTTGGTCCTTGTCTTGGATTAATAGATTTTTTACTATGATGTGTCATGAGGAGGTTCTTTTCTGAGCATGGCTATCTGGAGTCCTATATGCCTCAGTTATCTCTATGTTAACTTCTTGCTCCGCATGTAGGAAGTTTTCTGCTATTATTTCGGTAAACAAGGTATTTATGTCATTTGTGCTATCTTCTGATTTTTTCCCTAATTCCAATTAATCTTAACTTCTTCTTTGTGTTATATAGCTGCTATTGAATCCATTTCTAGTTCTTTTGTGTTTAAGGTGTCTCTGAGTATACGGTCACCAGCATCAACTCTGTCTTTCAGTTTTGACACTCTGTCCTCATTTGATCACTTTTGTTGCCCATACTTCCAGTAGAGTTTTTAATCTCCAGGATTTCTGTATGGCATCTTATCATAGACTCCAGTTCTTTACTAACCTGGTCTTTTATGTTTGTATCATTTTGTTTAGCTCAGCAAGCTTTATTAATATCTTTTCTAAACTCATTGATCTTTTTTTAATTAAGTCTACTATTCGTTTAGATATATCTTCTGTGAGCTTGCTGAGCCCCTTAGTCATCTGTTTTCTTATCTCCTCTTTTATCATTTTGAATAATTCAGGTATGTGGTTTTTTTATTTCCTCCCCTTTAATGCACCGTGGGTCAGCTGTGGGGAGTTGGGAGATTTTGGAGACATTTTGTTATCTTCTCTTCTCATGTTTCTATTTTTTTTTGTGTTAAGGTTTATTGGAAAGACTTCATTGTTAGTCTCTTAGTGTCTGCTTTTCAGTAATGTCCTCTAGGTGTGTCTAACTAAAGCCATTGCCTTTGTCCCAAGATCTAACCATTTCTGTTAATGGCTCCTGATTATACCTTCTCAAATATGGCAATGCTGCATTGGACCTCCTCACCAACTCCAGTGTGCCCTGCAGAAGGACTCACTTCCAGAGTAAAATACCTCACTGTTTTTACAGTTCATTATAGCTGCGGGCTTCTCCTGGGGCCAGTGCTGCCGGCCCGCTCTGCTGTTTCTCTTGAGATTTACCTTGCATCAGCAGAGAGGTCTGCCCCCAGGAGCAGAGGGGAGCCTCGCAGACCATCTTGTTCCTTTACGTGCGCTGTCCTTTGTCTGTCTCACTTCTCCACAGTTCCAAATGTTCTCGTCAGCTTCTCAGCTCCTGCAGATCTGCCCCTGTCCTTCTCATCGCCAAGTTTTGTCATCCAGGTGTCTGAGGTTGAAGTCCTGGAGAAGTTGCGCTTCACTGTTGGTCTCTACTTTGTCATTTTGGTCCCTCAACTTCTGAAGTGAGTTTGTGTGCTCTCTTCTGCTGCGCTCACTCACCATGTCTGTCTGTTTCAAACTCTTATAAGCTCAAATCCTTATTATTTTCCATATTTTAGCCATGCTAGTGAGTGTGGAATATTATCTTGTGATTCTGATTTGCATTTCCCTAATGATTAATGGCGTTCAGCATCTCTTTGAGAAATACGTATTTAAGTTCTTTACCTATTTTAATCATCTTTTGATTATGGTGTTGTAAAAATTCTTTGTGGTCTAGATATAAGTCCCTTATCAGATATATGAGTTTGAGAAGGTTTTTCCCATTATGTGGGTTGTCTCTTTGCTTTCTTAACATGTTTTCAGCACCAAAGTTTTTAATTTTGATGTAGTCCAATTCATCTATTTATAGTTACAGATTTGTGTGTCAACATGTTTTTTCCTATTTTTTTACTATTGTAAAATACTCATAGCAAAAGTTTCCATCTTAACAATCTTTAAGTGTACAGTTCAGTGGTATTAAATAAATTCATAAGGTACAATCATTATCACCAGCTGTATCCCTAACCCTCTTTTCCTCTTATAAAAATGAATCTCTGTACCCATTAAATAATACCTCCCATTCCCATGTCCTCCTAGCCTCTGGTAATCATCACGCTACTTTCTGTCTATGATTTTGACTAAGTACCTCATATAAGTGGACTCGCACTGTGGTGGATTGGCCACTGGTGGTCAACTTATAACCCCCAGCTGAACTGAGTAAGTGCTTGGGACCTCTTTGGCACTGAGAATGGCTTTGGTTCACTTTGGGGGGGCTCTGGTCCTCAGTCTGAGCATTGCCTCCTGGCTCCAGAGGGGAAGATGGTGCACTGCTGGTCTCCAGGAGAAGCTTGCCGGTTGGTTTCCCTGATGGGAACTTGGTCATCCTGGTCATTGGAGGAGCTCAGGACATCACTGTTGCTGAGGAAGGCAGAGGTACCTTTCAGGGGAGCTCTGGTTCTTCTCAGCATTGCTGCCTGTCTCCAGTGCAGATCCCTCAACTTGCTAGCACAGACCCTTCATCCCACTGACACAGACTTCCTAGATTCCACCACTGACCTTTGGGCTTTCCCAGCACAGATCCATGAAACAGGCCTGCATGAGATGTTGTCATGGACTCTGGGCCTCCAGTTAGATTCATGGGAGGCATTGTTATGAGCTCTAGGTATTCAGCTGGACTCATGTAGGACATTGTTGCCGGATCCAGGCCCTCAGCTAGATTTCTTGGCTTTAGTGTGTGGACAGATTTCCTGCACTCTTTTGTATACTGTTTTTCAGGTGACTTATAAATAATCATATAAAGTATGTGTCCTATATTATATATTGTTTCACCTTGCATAATAACCCCAAACCAACACACACACAATATTTGTTTTCTTGTGACTAGATTATTTCACTAATCCCAATATTTTCAAGTTTCATTTATACTATAGAACATCAGAATTTCTTTCCTTTTAAGGCCTGAATAATATTCCAGCACATACACACTTTGCTTATCTGGTCTTCTTTCACTGGATACTTGAATTGCTTCCACATTTCAGCTATGGTGGATCATGCTGTTATGATTATGGTTGTGCTGTATCACTTTAAGAGCTTACCTCCAGTTCTTTTGGGTATGTGCCCAAAATTTGCTGGATCATATGGTAATTCTTTGTTTTTATTTTTTTGTGTGGAATCATCATGCTTTTTCCCACAGTAGCTGTACCATTTCACATTCCCACCAATAGTGAGTGCACAATGGTCACATATTTCCATATGCGGAACATTCCCTCTGTCTCTCTCTCTCATCATCGTCCTCATGGGTATGAGGTAGCTTCATTTAAGTTTTAATTTCACAGATAAATTCCCAGAGGTGAGATGGTTGGGCTGCATAAGGCTATGTTTAAATTTATATTGAACTGTTGAACCATTTGCCAAAGAGGACTTACCATTTTGCACTCCCCCACCAACCTGAGAGTTTGGGTTTCCCTGTGGCCTTGTTATCACTGGAAACTGTCCTTTTAAAACTTAGCCATTCCTGGTTTGTGATGGTTTTGCATATAATTTTAATCAGCCGTTTTCCTCATTACTAACGATGTTGGATTTCTCTCCATGTGCTTATATGCTGTCTTTCTGGCTGCTCCTTCAAAGAGGTCATATCTTTTGACCACTTTAAACATTGGAAGGCTTTTTCTTATTTATTTGGCTTCTTTACAAGTTTCTTTATCAGATATGTTTTCTCTTTCCTTTTTGCCAGTCTGTGACTTAGCTTTGTACTCTAAGCGTACACCAGAAGGGAGTGGAAAAGTAGCCGCATCTTAGATGGGACTGCCTGACATAAGGTTAGACAAGGGCAACATTCAGGTGACCTTGGGCTTTACTTAATTCAAAGTTCACATTTTACAGATGACAACACTGTGGTCCAGAGAAGCTGAGTGACTTTTCCTTTGAGGTGAACAGACTCAGTGGAATAGCACAGTTCTTCTCTCCGGGTGTGGATGTTTATTTGCTCTGCATTTGTGCACTCAGATTCTCCAATGACCTTTTAATCCACTTTGCTATGAGGTTTCAAATTATATTTTTGAAGTGTCCAGTAGAGGGCGCAGCATCTAGCGCTATGTGTATTCTAATAGGGTTGCATGTGGAACAACACATTGTTTTCTGGTTCAGATCAGCCACGTGAGAGGAGAGGCTGGACTTAAAGAGTGGGCGGGGGGGGGGAGATGGAAAAGAAAGTTCCTTTAGGTCATTATGGGAAGGGGAAAATAATCCTGCGGATTTAGATATTACCACACACAAACCTTGATGGTCCTTCAAATCACTGGGCTTGAAGTTCTTTAAATCACTGAAAGGACCTAACATCCAGCCTGCCAGCTTCCATCAAAAATTTGGGCTTGTTTTTCATGAGCTACAGCTGTTGGAAAGTAGATGCCAGGCTAAGGACTTCATTTCCAAGTCACCTTGGTATCTAGGTGGACCCAGGTGATTGGTTTCTGGTCAATGGCATAGAGTGGAAGAGATTTGTTTTTTAGTTCCAGGTTTAGGCCCTAACTACTCCTGCATGTTCTCTCTCCTTACGGCGAACTGCATATTGATGTTTGCAGCAGCCTCGGGGAAAACTGCCAGTGATGACAGAGGGCCTCCCTCAGTCCAGATCCCTAAGTGACGACGTGGAACCGGGCCACCACCCCTTCTCCCGTTACCACTAACTGAACTTTACAAGAGTTAGAGGCAGTAATAAACTTTAGCCGCGTTAAGCCACTGAAACTCCGGGTTTTTTCTGTTTGTGTAGTTGACAGTTTCCTTAACTAATACAATCAATGGTGTCTAACTTAGATTATTAAAATTTAATGTCTACCTAGAATAGTTGAAACAAAGTTTGTAGGGGAGGGGAGAGGGGCAGTACCTCAGGAAATCAAAGCTTCCCAGTGTGTTAGTTCATCAAGCAGTCTTAGGTCAAGACGTAGTGTGGACAGTGGTTGTTTCCCTCTCCCACAGAACATCCCAAGAACAGAAAGTTTGAGTAGTCAAGTTTTATTACTTATTAAACATTACCTCAAAATATAAACTACCTGATGGACTTAAATTTCTTGCCATCACCAGACTCATATAAACCATAATATAATCTATTTTCTGGAGGGAAATATTAACACCTATTAAAATCTTCAGCACACAGACAAAACTTCCTGGGAAGTGTTCCTGTATTCATTTTGCCAACTTCCAGATGGATAAAACTAAGATTTGGCTTCTTCCAGAATTATAATTTATTACATAACATTTACAATTTAAAAGAATCCTAAAATATTTTCATGACTAAAATTAGAAGAGTAGTGTTCCTGATGTGGCTGTCAGAAGCCCCCCCCGCCTTTGCTGGCTGCAGGACCCTGGGATTGATTCATGAGACACAGGAAGGTTTTGCAGCTTGTCCCACATGTTCCTAGGGCTCACAGGAGTGGCTCTCATGTGTGAAAGTGGTACCGAAGCAGTTACTTTGCTGTATTTTACTTTCTTGTTGTAGAGCAGTTTTTGCAAATACTTCCTCTAGGACAATGGTTCCTAGATACAGCATATTATTTAGTCTGGAAAAATAGAGATTTACAAACCTTTGAGCAGTGGGGATGGGAGAACAGTGTGCGTGTTGGGGCTGACTGGCCCTGCCACTTACCTCCCAGGACCTAGAAATACCAAGAATCACAACCTATGGTCGGGGTGGTGGGAGGGGCTTAGAAGGTCTGACCCCAGCCATGCTGTGTGCTGGTGGTTAACAGCTTGGCTGAGTGTTGGGCATGTATGGGGGGGCTTCTAGGCAGAGTCCGTACAGCACCCCTGTCCTGCTTGAGTGTGTGGGGTTCTGGGTTCATCTGCCTTGGGACTGCCCAAAATGCCTGCAAGGAGGGGCCGGGCTGCAGGAGCTGTGCTGGGAGCCCCAGCACTCCGTCTCACTGTCACGCAGTTCTGGTGTTCACATCTGGTATTGGCGTGTTTTTCTCCAGCCAGAGATAATGCTAAGATCTTATAGCAGCAGCTTTTTCCAGGTCACTAGAAGAATGGGAGACTTTTTTTTTTCAAATAAAAAAGAGAATTTATTCTGAGCCTTTGTGACAAGAAATGAGCAAGAAAGTTATTTCTAAGGGCAGAGTAACAGAAAACCATCTCAGCAAAAGGCACAACACGATTATCCTTTCACAAGGCATTTCCATTAGCTGTACTCTTAAGTCTCACACCATCTTGGCCTGCATGTCTTGCTAGAGGAAGGAAAGCTCTGACATGGAGATGCTGTAGGGAAGGAACGCTAGTGAACCAGCTCTTTGCTCTTTCATCTGGGGCGGGCCCAGCACGCTGCTCCCCTGACACACGCTGTGAGGCTGTACCTGTCGCAAGGTGTCTTTGGGGTGAGTGTGACAGGGGAATCCCTGTAAAGAATAACTGCCATGGATTTAGTAACTACTCTTCTGCTTCTATCCCATGTTCCTCCCATGAAGGATGACAGGACAGAGGCCCTGTGCAAAAATCTCTATGGTATGTGATGTCATATTGAGTTTCTTGGTATCCTTTAGACAATGCAAATACTTCTTCCATGAGATAGTTGTTAAGTTTGAAGGGCAAGGCTCCAAAGATAAATTTCAGTGCTTCTTCCCCTTTATTAACTAAAAAGTAAGCAAAACTTAAACCTCTTGGATGCAAGAGTTAATATACAAAACAAAAGAGGCAGGAATTAGCTATATTCTGCAAGGCTTAGTAAGAAGATCAATACTTATTTACAGAAAGTGTGTTTGGGTGGAGTTCTGGACGTCCTGGAAGTACTGAATGAGCAGAACCTATCAGGAGGTGAAGCAGATGAGTTTGAGACTTGGGTGGCTACTGAGTCTGGTGCCTAAGCACGCAGGCTCCCGATTATTTCTCAGTCTGTCTGACTACGGGCAAACTAAAGTTCCTCTCCGTGCTTGAGAGGATGACGGTAATTCCATCATGGGCTTCTGTGTATGCAAAGCAAACCAGTCCAGGACCCGGATATTAAGAAGCCTGCCCTGGAATACAGAACAGATTTTGGTATCTGCCGTGTGGGAAAATAATCTTTTACACTCATTTGTCCTTTCCCCACTTTTCCTTATTTTGGCCTGCCCTTCTGTTCCTTCCTCCCTCCTTTCTGCCCCAGTTTCGGCCTTCTCTCTCTTGCCCTCTCAGAATGGAAACTTTGACAGGAGGTGCCGGCTTCCGGAGAAGGAGGCTCCCCTGGGGAGGGGGTGGTGGGATGTCTCAGGGTCTGCTCCTTTCTCTCCAAGCTGAGCACAGCCACTGACCAGGTCCAGCCAACCTCAGTCTGCCTTTTGCTCACTCTAGTGTACCTCCCGTGTGCTCTTTCTCCTGTACCTGATAATAAAAATGTCAAAAGTTGAGTCCACCACCGTAAACATAAAATTAGCCAGTTGGCTTCTCTTGCCTAAATTCAAGTTCTCCACGCTGAGAATCTTACACTGCCTTGTTTGTCTCATCTTCCTCCTGTTTCTCACCTTGCAGACCTGGCCTGGATCTCTATTCCTCAGGCATCTTAGGCAGTCTGCCTGCTGCAGCCCTTAGCAACCCAACCCCTGCCCCACTTCTATTGTTTCACAGCAGCAAACGCGGAACCACTGTGTTAACTGGAACCTTTAGTTGTGTCAAGTATTTCCTCCTTTGAAAAAAGCATCATTCATATCATTTATTCTGAGAAGGACAATCATACACACAGACAAGAAAGTTATTGCAGTTGCAGCTTGTTTGCAAGGACCTAAATACCCCTGGAACCATAAAGTCCTCATCATGAACTTTAAACCCACTCTCCCCCTGTTCAACTCAGAAGCTTCTCACTTACTGTTCCAGTTTTGCCATCAGACTCTATCTCCAGATTCTCCATTCTCCCTCAATATGTCTACTGGAAAGCTTGTTCTATATGCAAATAAGCAGAATTGGGAGAGAATGTACCTGGTCATCTTTAATGACCAGATTGGATTTTTGCTTAGTAAATGCGTCCAAGAAGCACAGCTATGCAGAGGCAGAAAGGTTAGATTCAGTTGTGTGTTACAGGAATGACTTTTGAGTCACATTTTGTTCTTCTAAATGAGTTTTGTTCAGCCAGACATAAGGGTTTACTTTCTCCAGCCGTTAATATTCTCTGATTTGGGGGAGGAGGTTAAATTTGCTTTATTTTCTCATACACTTTTTCTTTGTACTACAACTCTCTTTCCTTCATGGCAACATGAAGGATGGTGATTGCTTTTTATGATGTCCAGTACATCTCTCTCTATACAGTGAATATTGTTACCTGACTCCCATTCCAAGTCTGAGGGAATCTGGATTCACAGAGGAATAGAATCTTCTTACAAAATCTAGAGCATGATTGTAATTCTACTTTTGTAGCACCTCTTCCCAGAGGAGTAGCCAGTGATGGATGCTACTGTCAGAAACCCAGATGCACACACACATACATCCACCAGGAAATTACACAAACAGCTCACCCAGCAGGCCAGATCTGACTCACCCATTTGCTCCCCTGTGGGAAGAGAGGTGTCAGGAAACCCGGGACAGCAGCAGGAAACAGACAAAGGAGAAGTGAGAAAGAGGTTGGGTTCTTGCAGGTCTTCCTACACTTTTTCTTCCTAATCTTCTGCTGAGAGTAGCAGCAACAAGCTTAAGTTTAGGATTTTAATCTACTGTGGAACCAGGATCATAGGGAGTCGCGTGGAAACATTTGTTCGGGGAGTGTGCTGTCAGCCTTTTTCCATGGTGCATGCAAATGATATGTGCAGCTCTAGACACATACCTTTATCCTTACATAGGTGCAGAGGATGTCTACATTTTCCTTAGGCATGGATGGGACCTACCTAGGCTAAGCTCATACTATGACATTTAGTCTCTCTGGACAGTAATTCTATGTTGATTTCAGCAGGCTGGGGTAGCAGAGGTTGGTTGTTAAGATGTCTGAAAAATAAAGATACTATCAGGGTGGGAGAGCAGAAAGCTGTCCAGCAGGCCCACTGGTAGCTTGTGAGTGGAGGGTGGTTTATCGGTAGCGGCAGGCAAAAGCATTGACATTCTTGACCACATAAAAGCCCATGGTGACTGGAGGGATGACCAATGTCCTGCCGGCCCGCAGGGGGCGGGGCTTCAACTCTGGGAGGGTGCCGTCGTCCACCATCACTAAAGGCTGGCCATTCAGCTGCACTGACCTATAGTGGGGAAAACAGTAGGGGACGCATTATTTCATTACCAGGGAGCCATCTTGACAAAGCCCCTGGCTAGTTTCCATTTTCCTGTCCATCTCCAACACTCATTACGTCGGCTATGCCCAGGTACTGACCTAGGTGCTTTAGTGGAATAACTTACCAAACATCCTGATAACCCTCTGCGGTATGGAACCATCATAATGCTCATTTTACCTTGAGTAGCTCAGTGACTTTCCCAAGGTCATACAGCTTGTAGGTGCAGGAACTGGAATTGAACCCAGGAATTTAGCTCCAGGGTGCATCAGTGAGACCAGTGAAAAGTTTCTGATACAGAAGCAATATCATGCCTTTTTTCTTAATCACAAATTGTAGGTCAGCCTGACTTTTCTATCCAAAGAGTTTTGGCTTGTTGAATGACACACAGGCTTTGGATGATTTCAGAAATCTACCACTTACATCTTTCATTAATTTATCCTACAGATTAGAGAACTGGCATGTTATTTATATAGGGTTATTCTAATGGAGGACAGAGACATATCTAACAACTCTACTTTTTCTAATTGAAAAAATATTTCATATTTAATATTTAACAGATGTTCCCATTTTAGCAGCACAACAAAGTAGGTGATAAAGTAGGTATTTGTGATCATAATTAACCTCACTTCCTTGCTTTTATTCTTTTTCTGTAATCATACATTTTTGGTCTTAAGAAGAGAGACGATACGCATAACAAACTTAGAAAAGAGAAATAGGTCATTTTAGGCTTGTTGATAGAGAAATGCCACCCTCCCTTGGCCTCTGGTACAGAATCCAGGCAACTTCCTAACAATTCCTGACAGCCATGTACCAGATGGAAGCTTATAGGTCAGTAGAAGAGGCCAGAATCAAGCTACCAGCTGAAATCAAGGTTGTGGGTCACCCTGAGAAAATCAGCATTACACGGTGATGACACTTTTTGGGCTTTGCTTAACATTTAAGGTGGAAACACTGCAGTGATATCATTCAAGCTGCAAAGAGAATAAAAAACATTTTAGATTGACAGAGAGGCTTTTGTTTAGTGTTCTTCTGTGGTATGAATTATAGACAGGTTCAGAGAGAGATAATAAGACCCATAACCAACAGAACAGTGAGTTCCCTGAGATAACTTTGCTGTAAATTGCTCCCAGTGGACGGGAAGACAGAGAAGAGCTCCAGGTCTGGTCCCACATGGGTAACTTTGGACTGGGTCCAGAGTTGACAGGCCAGAGGAAGCAGCTCCCCTTCTCTGTTGGAATTACCGGAGAATGAACGAACAGCCACACCCACCTCTGGATAGTGTGGGAGTGGGAAAATTGAGATATGAGAGTCAATGTTGACCTCATCAAACATACAAAGAACTTTTGCTTCCAAATGTAAAGAAGCTTTTGTCTCATTGCTGGCAAAGAGAGTCTACTTGTTGGAGTGCCAGGCAGATAGAAGTAAAGTGTTCAGTTGCAAAAGAAGCCCAGGAAGGTTTCATCTTCATAGTGTATTTCCAGTATTTTGCTTCAGGTAACATGAATGTCCAATAACCAGACATAAGCACGGTTAAATACGAGTAGAATAATACTGATTAATCTTTCAGAAACACACTCAAAATTATATTACTTCTTGGCTTGCAAACTTTCAATGGCGTTTAATGTACAGGATTAGGTGCAAGGAATTAGGTAATAACATTTTAGATTCAAATGAGCCCAGTGTACTATTCCTTGGGTTCTGGGAATTGCAAAACAAAGTGTGAGAAGAACATCCTTCGAAAATCTGTACTAATGGCAAGTAGTTCTGGAACAGGCCCCATTCTCATTTCCTTATTGGGTGGAGAGTTGGGTAGAACTGGGAGCATGGTCAATACCCTAGATTCAAATCTGTAACGCCAGGGCCAGGTCACTGAATCGCTTGAGGGCTTGGGTAAATCTCTTAACCTAACTGCCTTGAAGCTTTTGCATCTGTAATGATGTTATATAAGCTATAGGGAAAATGAATTTAAATATAAAATATGAAAGTGCTTCACAAGCATAGAGAGCCAGGTTGGTAAGAAGTAGTGTTTTTGTTGGTGCTTTTCATTGCTGTGAACAGATACACATTTTGGGTTTCCTCGTTCTATTGTGCTATGGAACTGATTCTTTCAAGGCCCCCTTCTGAAAACCTTCTCTTCCCCTGGCTCCTATGATATCTCACCTTCTAAGTTTTCCTCCTTCATTTCTGGATGTTACTTCCTTTGAAGGGGAGCTGGTCCAACAAAACTGGGGGGCTGCTGTGGTTTCCTGCTGTTCTGTCCTTTGATCCCCTTCTTCTAGAACTATATATTCCTCTTTGGGTGTTTTTCCCCACACTGCAACCTGGATTACTACCTACATGTTAATGCTCCCTGAAGCTGTCTTTCTAGCGTAAAGCTTTTGGACTTACATATTTCCACATGGTGGTCCCACAGCAACTTCAAAGTCACATGGTCCAAATTAAAAATCTTCTTAAGCTCTGTCTTTATCTACACTTAAAAAACAAAATTTTGTGCTGATATCACCATTTAGCCAGTCACATAAGCCAGAAAGCTAGGCGTCTTCTGAGACTCCAACCCCATTCTCAAATCTGGGGTCACTAAGTCAAATCAATTCTACCTCTTAATGTTTTTCAAGCCTGCATCATTTTTTCCATTCACTCTATCACTGCGGTTCAGAGCTTGCCTCTTAGCTATCTCCTGCTGCCAGAGCAACCTGTCATTGCCACAGCATTGCTCCTTGCTCAACAGCCTCCGTGCCTTCCTTCTCACTATGGATAAAGAGACTTGCTCCAACTCTCTCTAGACTCACAATCTTCTGGACCCTGGCATACCACCCTAACTATGGGCTGTACGTCACGGGAGTGGCTGCAGGACGAATTGCCAGTCATTGTAAAGGATTTGATCAATACACACATATACAAAGAATTTTCAGGATGGAAAAAATCTTTCACATAGAAGATGAATATTTTTCAAATGAAGGTAACTAGGCACGTACTATGGTGATTAAAATACCTAAATTCTTTTAAAAGTATAGTAAATATTTTTCTAACATAAATGTCCATTGATACTGTTGGGATTTGAAAGACACAAGTTCATTTAAAGCTGTTATAAAATTACTAATACATCTTTTCAGGGGAAGGGGGTGCCATATACATCTTTGTAAGACAGAGATTTTTAAAAGGACAATTAGTCTGCTGTGGGAAGGCTATGACATTTGTTGTCATTCCGCAGGAACCCTCATCCTGGAGAAGGCTGGGCTTCCTTACCTCACTCTGACCAAATTAAGTGACTTGAAGTTTAGCTTCTGGGTCACTGTGGATGGTCCTCCCTTCACCCAGAAGGAAGCCAGTCCTTCTGGATTAGCCTAGTTCTAGGGGAACCCTGAAGAATCTGCTCGGGTGTTGTCTCCTTTAGACAAACTTCTCTGATGCCTGTGTTGGTTGGCATTCCCAGCTCTGGGTGTCCCTAGCATCCCAAACTTACCTATATCCACAGCCCTCCTCTTACTTCAAGGTAGTGACTTACCTGCTCTATATTCCTCACTTGGCTGTGACTCTTGAGTGCCAAAAGCTACAGAGTGGGACTAAATACTTTCTGAGTAGGTGAGTGAACTTTTAAGCCTGCGTTATTTGTGGCCTTCCTAGGTTAGTTCCTCCAGCTTTAGAGAGGCTCACTGAATGTTCCCTGAGTGTCTACAGATCGCATTAACATGCCAGTTCCTCATGCTCTGGATAGAGATGTGAAAGGAGACTTCCATTATTGCTGGTTTTCACAGTTACTCATGAGGTACCTTGTCCCAGCCTAACATGAAGCCATTGATCATGGCCAATGGTTTTCATCCTTAAAGAAGATAACAATGACCATTTCTTAGCTCAGCCAATGTGAGTTAATTTTGTGAGAAAGGTTCTGAGTTCCCATATGTCCTGATTTACAAATCTCTTCATTTTAAAGGTGGGCAATGTGCTTTATCGTCTCTTCTACCCTTCCTGCCTATACTTTTCCAATATTTCTCTTGTGACTCAGTAAAATAGCATGGTAAATATAACAGTGATGCTTTATTTATACACTTTGAACAGTTTGTGAGTTTACAACCACAAAAGTGGTAGGAAAAAAATCACTGATTATGGAGCACTATTTATACGAAAGGCACTATGCTGTTACTTACTTTGACCAGAAGTAGTATCCTTATACATGTATTACAGCTGAGTAAATCAAAATATAAAGGGTCTAAAACTCGCCTGAGTCACACAGCCAGTATGCGGTGGGCTGAGATTTGCACTGGTGCTCTTGACTGTAGGTCTAGCTGGCCTCCACTGCACGTGAATTATTAAAGAACTCTGAGGTATAAAGGGCAGTGCTATTATTTTTGTAACTTCACTACTGAGATGAGGTCAGAGAGGTTAAGTGGCCTAGGCAAGGTCGCATAGCTAATTAAAAGGCTAAGCTGGGTCTCAGATTCAGGTCTCCTGACCAGCTCTTTCTAGTATTTCATGTTGTTTGTCCAAGGCCAGCTGGCCCTCACTAGGGTCGCATTTCTTTCTTTGAAAACCTACCTTATCACATTTTCATCGTATGCTCAGACTGCCTTCACTGGCTTATGACTTTTCAAACCAAATGCTAGATGATCCAGCCTAGGTTGAACTATTTGTCATAATTCCTTAGCGTGCCTGAACTGTAAAGAGTATTTAAATTATCTAAATATTAGGACAACTGTGTTTTATCACCATCTGTTTTTACAAAATTTGAGTTACTTTCCAATTTCTAAACTTGTTTTCTTAATTTTCCTTGTTATTTGAAATGGGATTCAGTGTGTCAGTTTGGGGTCAAGGATTCTGCTCTCCAGGTCTCAGTGGGAGCCTCGTGGCCTGGTCACTCTCCCTCCTTCCATGGCCTGTCTGCAATCTCTGGTTTGTAGGTATTTTCAGTGTTTTTTGATAGCCGTGGGTACTTCTACAAGGATCCAACCGTTCTAAAGCCCCAGGGAAGTGAGTCTACTGAGTGTGTCCTTCTTGGTCTTGAAGATAATTTGCTGCACTTGGGTCTAGCCCCAGTGGAGGGACTTTTCAGAAAAGTATGTATTTTATCAGCAGCAGCCTTAGGAGCTGGTGTCTGGTTCAGGGTAGGACATGTGGGGGTCTTGAGTGGAGAAACCTAGCTTGTCCACTAGGAGAAGGTTTTGACTTCTTGTGATCCTAGATGTCTCTGTCTGTAAGAGTGAAGGGGATGGACCATATGAACCTTAAGATCCTTTCTAGAGCAATGATTTTTTAGCCAGGTTGCCTATAATGAACAGACAGCCTAAAACAAAGTTTAATGCTAAATTTAGAACGATTCCACCTCTCTAAATGTTCAGGGGCTCTGGAGTGCTCTTAGACCACTGTCTAAACTCCCTGCAAGGAGGCACATTTATGGACCTCAGCTTCCACGCACCCCGGTTTCCCACACCCACCACTCTCCTTTCATCCTGCTTGCAGTTCCTACCGTCTCTCTAGTCTCAGCTTTTCCTCAGTGCAGTTCCCTCTGCTGGGGCCCTTCCACACACTCCAAGCCCTGCACTCCACCTTCCTTTTTGTGGCTATGTAATTTTTACTTGTTCTACAGGTCAGGAGTAAGTGTTCCATATTGCAGTATTTTCTGTGCCTTAGCAACTGCTTGTCAATCTCTCCCTTAGGCAGGACACTCTCATGTCCACCAATCCACAGGTTGGATAAAGAGCACAATGGATAGAAGTATGTGGGTAGAAGAAATACAACCTATAAGGAAAGGGCACTGGGCTTAAAGTCAGAAACTGAACTTCAGGCCAGATGCCAGGCATTGAATGTGCAGGTCAGGATAGATTACCAGCCCCTTCTGGCCTGCTTCTGGGCTGTTAAATGATGAGAGGGAGGGAGGGAGGGAGGGCTGAGGGCAGAGAATGAAAAAGAATCTGTGTGCGTGTGTGAGTGATTCTAACACCCGCACACCTTCGTAGTTCCAGTGCGCTTTCCCGGAAGCCACCAGAGGTCGCTCTTATCCTACCCAACGGCGCCAGCGGAGGCAGATTTCGCTGCGACTCCCAGGAAGCCAGAGAGCTTCCTCCGGTCGCGGCTGCCCTTACTCCGGTCTGGGAAAGGCCAAAAAGTGTGCCCTGCGTTTGGCCTCTCGGAGGAGCAAACCACAGTATCAATCAAACCCCAACCAAAACCTCATTGCGGTGGACTTGGCAGGGCCCTGCCTGGAATGGGACCTAACCCTAAAGAACCGTGCGGAGCGGGCCTCTACTCCTGCGGGCACGTTGGCTTCCTGGGAGGGCGCGAGGGGGTCCCGGTGTAGGTGTGGGGTCGTGAGGCCCCGCCGCCAGGCTCTCCCAGCTGCCACTGACCGCACCTGTTAGTGCTTTGCAGGCCGCAAGTTGCCTCCTTGAGGCTCTCGCTGAGTTAGGAAGCTGGTACGTGCCGCTGCCCTGCCCTTCCCCAGGTCAGGGGCAGGTTAGAGCCCGGAGGGAGCCAAGCCACGGTTCAGGACAGCAGGGTTTTGCTCCCCTCTCCTGCTCAGGAAGAGGCTATACATCTGCGGCATTTGGCTGGGGCAAAGTCGGGAGCCTTTGACCCTTCCGGGGCACACCCGCTTTCAAGGAGCACGGCAAGTGTTTCTTCCTTTCAAGTGGGTCCTGCAGCTTCTCTTCCGCATGCTTTGTGCTCTACCTGAAATCTAGTAGGCTTTATCAAAAAGCCTGACTCCCTCCTCCCCCGTGTACTTCTCCAAGGGGCCTGATGGCCCTGCTGGAAGTCAGGGGGCGCGTTATCTGCACCTGCCCTTAGTCCCATTCTCTCTCAGCTTCACTGTGTGGTTAAATCATTTCGTCCAGTGGACTAACTTGTCTTAATGTGGCTTTGCGCCTGCGCAGTAGTTCAGTTAGTATTTGAGCTCTTCTCAGGTCGCCTCTTTAGAAGATCCAACATGGTGGGTTGGACTTTCCAGTCTTCCTCTAACCTTGTTAAAGAGAGTGTAAGAGAGAGAAAATAAGCTTTCTGATCTCCTTACCCTACTTGAGGTTGTGTGATGCTGAGACATTTTGAGGTTCATGAAATCATTTGCCCTTTCATCTGCCCTCTGAAGGGTGTACTGCGGTGGTGAAAGAGTTTTGATCTAGCTTCTGAACCACTGACCAGAGAAAACATGAGTTAGGAGATTTCATACACAATTTATTAGGGACATAGGCTTTTTCTGTATGTAGTTAGATTTGGGGGTCATGATTTGATCTGTCTTCTATCCAAGGCTGCGAAATAGTGGTCCAAGCCACATTGGGTGTCTACCATGTGCTTCTAATGGCTTAAAATAACTTAGCACACTTGGCAGAGAAGATGAGAGCCCAGCTAACGAACCTGGATTTATGCTGATACTGTTAACTCCCAACAGATGAGGGAATCATTTGGGGAATGTCTGGGAAGAAAATTTGATTCTGCAACCATCTCAAAGCTCCATGTCATAGGCATATCACACTCAAACCACAGAACACAATCGGAACCAGCTATAAAAACCTTGGAGACTTTAGTATGTGTTTAACAATATCCCCTTCCCATTGTAAGGAATTGGCACCCTGATCACTAACATTCACAGTGTTTAAGGGGTATTACTCATATCCTCATTGCTCTTTGTGTGGTACAAATTCAATTAGATCACCTAGTCCTTGC
This sequence comes from Dinomys branickii, assembly GCA_004027595.1. Taxonomy (NCBI): domain Eukaryota; kingdom Metazoa; phylum Chordata; class Mammalia; order Rodentia; family Dinomyidae; genus Dinomys; species Dinomys branickii. The sequence continues at coordinate 8,686 of PVLD010002592.1, read as the reverse complement.
CCTCGAAGACAGAAAAATACTCAAACATACAAGAGTATGGCCAAACACATCATAAACACACACACACACACACACACACACACACACACACACCAGAAACAGAAAGAAAATCAAATTTAGCTTGGATTCTAAAGCCCCATGCAGTCTGGCCCCAGTATAGAGTAACTTTGTGGCTTTTCCCCTTACCACACAAAGCATTCTATACTCCAGTCATATGAAATTTGGCACGCCAAGACAAAATGAGCTTTGATCTTTTGCATCTCCAAACCTTTTCTGAGCTTATCCTCTTGCCTCAAATGGCCTCCCCTACAGCACTTCCTAAAAGTATGGTTTATCCAGCCCCTGCTCAATGGCACTCAGCACTGAGAACTTCCCAGATTCCCAAGTCAGAAGCTCTCTCCCTCCCTCATGTTCCCAGTCTCCTGAATGTACCTTCATGTAGTTTGTTTTGTCATAAAGTCAGTGTCTCCTCTGTGGGGAGGGACCTGCTTTCCCTAGCCTCACCCCTGTGGAGCAGGAAGAGGCCCTGTGGGATGAAGCACATCCTTCTTACAGACAGTCTATGGGTGGGGTGGAGAGTCAGGTAGAAGGGAAGATTTTGTGTGTATGTGTGTGTGAGACACGGATACATTTTTCACATGTAAGTCTATGAGGTAATTTATAAGCCACCCCAAACTATTCCATTACTCTGTGATCATGGCTCCCTGGGTACCTATTCCAATCAGTTAAAGCAAGTAGATAAATAGCTCAGTTTAACTGGCTCTTAACTGAGTGTTCCCTATAACATCAGGTGCTCTGGTATATCCTACGGAGTGAAAATAAGATGTCCCATATGGTACAGGCTCTATTCCAGGGTCCACAGATGTCAAAAAGCAAAAGGTAAAGTGGTTTTGAATCATTCTTGCAAAGATAAGCAGGGAAGGGGTAGTTTACAAAGTCCCTGCTGTTTGGCACTCCAGGTCCTTGTGTGGAATGAGGTATATCCTCCCCTTCTGATGCCTGGCAGCCAAAGAAACACTGATTTAGGCCCCAGGCCTCATTGCAGGGATGAACGAAATTAGAACTTTTTAGTTCCTTGAGGCTTATATTTGTTAATCACCAAACTCCAGCTACTGGAATGCGTGGAGAAAGAAAACAAGGGCTGCTTCTGAGTCCACAAGAACTGCCTGCATATTCTGCTCCCTGCCCCCAGTTTGAAATCAACTGTTCAGAAACCTATAAATTATATTCTAAAGAGCTCATTTACCAGTGTTGCCTCTGAGTCACTTAGCAAACAAAGTGACTGTCTGCAAAGAGGGTCCCCACTCGAGCAGGAGAGAGGGAGACCACAGCCCGGACGGACAGCTGTGCAGAGCTTCCAGCTGCGAGGAGTGAGCTGGGGAGAAAACACATTCTGGAGCTGAGGACAAATGAAAAACTCTCAGGAAACAACAGAAAAAACCCTAGATTCCTAAACATGTTGATTTAAGATATCCAGTTAATATAAAATATAAAACCATTTTCTAATCAGCTTCGTAGTGATCTGCACATTACCAACCTGGTAGTTACGACTAAACAAACTATGAAACCATTGGGAAGCCAGCACTTGGCCTTGCCTTTGGCCGTAGAAAGCTCCCCGGGCTCACCGCCTGTTCCCACTTTGGCAAATGGCTTGGTGCCTGAGGGAAGAATATAATCTGGGAGAAATGCAAGACGCAAGTCATCGGGGATCTTGTTCCGGTGATTTGTAGAGGGACAGTTCTTCACCTTGCCCGCATATCTGAATTACCTAGTAGCTTTCAGAACTAGCGATTGGTGCCTGGGTCCCAGCCCAGAGGCTCTGGTTTAATTGTCCTGGGTGCTGTCTCCGCAGCGTTGGGATTTCAAAGCCCCTGGGGAATTCAACTTGCAGCCCAGGCTCAACAGCGCTGCTGGAGGAAGGGCTGGAGACTGTGCAGCTGCCGGTAGAACGGAATCAAATAACTTTCTAAGCGCTACATTTTGAATTTATTTTGAATAAAAAGTGTTCTTCATACTCTTTGAGTACCATTTCAGGAGGCCACATTTTTAACCCAAAACAAGTTTTCAAAGGCAACTTTTTGTTGAATAGACTGAAGGGAGCATTTTTGCAATTTTAACAGAAGTGCTTCATTTAATGTGCCTCTTACCCCACTTGCACGCTGGTGAGATGAGTCCAGTCCCCACTATGTAGCAGGCAGGATGCCGCAGCACTTCGCAGGAGAAATAAGAGCCTGCTCAGGTGAAGCACAGCCACTGATAACACACTCTGAGTGGTTTTGGTACTAGGAAGGAGGATTTGCATTTTTTTGATAGCCACATTCTGTAAAGTCTTTTAGATTTCTCTTAACTCATGGGCTGTGTTACAGAGCTCCTTATGGACAGAGAGTATTTAACTTTTTTTTAGGCATAGGAAGAATATAAGGGGGTGAAGAATAAACCCTTCAGTAACCTTCTGTATTTTTCAGATATATGCGTATTATTTAGTTAGACAGCCTCGTATATGCTCTCATAGTTACCACCTCTTAGCACCCAGGTTAAAGGGTCTGAGCTCCTCCACCTTCCAGGGAGCACGTTTGCATTACTTCTCTACGTAGTTACTGCTCTTTGTTTTTTCCCACAGGCTGCCTTCAGAACCTTCAGCATTTTATAAATGTACGTGCTCACATGTATATTCGTGCTTTTTTATGTGTTTCAGGCTTTCTTTACTACAACACGGACTTGAGTGTTAGTGTTTAGAGTAAGGACTACTTTCCTGTTCCCTCCTCCAGCTCAGAAGTCTCCCCCGGTTCCAGGCACCTTTCTTGCCGCTTGGTGCTCCCGGTCCCGGCAGCCTTTCCTCCCAAGGAGGTTCTGAGCAGCCTTTCCAAGGGCAGCAGCTGACATGCTACCTCTGCCATCAGGACCCTTTGCCCAAGACCAAAGAGGTCTTCATTCTAGCTTGTGTTAGAAAAACAATCCTTTCCACTCCTAATATTTAAAAACTCACACCTGAAGCCCCTCACGGGTTAATAGCTCGCCTCACGCGCTCTCAGTGTAAGCAGCGCGACTATCGAGGTTCCTACCTCCTCTCATACATTAAACAAGTTCCAAATGGAATAAGCAAATGAACATAAAAAATGAAACAAGCGGGAAACAGAGATGCATGTTTATCTGACTGGAGGAATGTAAACGCACACACATCTAAGTGGAATGGAAGAAACAACAACCCAAAAGATAAATAGATGTATCTATATAAAACGGAAACACTTTCCTATAGCAAGATAATAGCTGAAAAATTAAATAATCAAAAAGATAGCAAATACATTACTGAAGAAAATAGTTTGCTACATATAAATATCAAGGGGAGAAGTTGCCTATGCTAGAGCAAAATTACAAATCATTAATAAAACAGACACACACCCCAGTAGAAAAACAAAGGACACAAGAAATCTATAAAAGCAATGTAATACTGAATCTATAAAAGTAATGTAATAGACCCAAGAGCTTCAACCTCAAAAATACTCAAAGAACATAAGTTAAAATAATATCAATTTTCATTCTGAAGTTGGCAAAGATGTAAAAATGTTAGTGTACTCTGTTGGTGAGGTGAATCCGAATAAAAGGTTCACATTTCCTACTCCTCCGTAGGCCTTCTCAGCTATGCTTGGTTGCAGTAAGAAATTGAAAAGTCAATCCTATAATAGCTTAGAACCTGATGGATTCAAGTCATCAGGAATCCAAGGTGAGCAAGCTGCAAACCAAGCAGTGTTAGGAAGGGTTGAAGAACCTGGGAGGTGTTATGGGGACTAGAACTCTAAGGGAGGTACATTGACAAACGGTTGTAAAGAAGAATGTGTAGATTTATACTGCTTGATTTTTTTTTAAAGCAAGGGTTGAATAGCAAAAAAACATCATTTTGCCTCCTGTAAGGAGAACCTTCCTATACTCAGAGCTGTCTGGTTCTAGAGCGTAAAGCTCAGCCAACTGGAGCTGAGCTTTGTCATCAATCAGAAGCTGAAAGCTGGCAGGGACATACATCGTAGAAGAAATTTCTTGACCCATAAGTGTCCTTCCAAATTTTATTCTCCAGAAAGCCATCTGCTAGTAACTGTAGAACTTCCACAGAGAGGTTTACTTTTAAAAAACAAACTAATTTGAATGATCCCAGACAACAAAAGATAACAGAAACCTGTAGCAATTAGATGTGGTTCATCATAGTTAAAAAGATTACAGGTACCAGGTACTGTCAGCAGGATAGAATGCAAACATGTACATGTCTTGAGTCTACTGGGATCAGTGTATAGATGGCCCATTGTTCTTCATTCTAAGCCTGTGTTAAAAAAAAAAATACTGTTCTTCCCTGATGTTTAAAATCCAACATGTGAAGCCCTTCATGGGTTAATAGCCTTCGTCACATACTGTCAGTGTAAGTATCACAACTACTGAGGTTCCTACCTCCCGTCATACATCAAACAAGTTACAAATGGAATAAGAAAATGAACATAAAAAATGAAACAAGAAGGAAACAGAGATGCATATTTATCTGACTGGAGGAATATAAACGCATACACATCTAAGTGGAATGGAAGAAGCAGCAAACCAAAAGACAAATAGATGTATCTATATAAAATGGAAACAATTTTTCCAGGTCTCCTCATGTCCAAAATGCAGTGTGGTGCTCCCATTTGTGAATGAGAGATTTTGATAGGCCTGGAAGTGGCCAGCTTGGTATTCAGGATTTTTCACACTAGCCAACAGGTATGGGAAGCAGTTTTCAAAGTATTAGGACTTAGATATTACTCGAGTACATTCACAACCGTTCTGTTTGCCTAACATCACGTGACACCTCCTTAACCTCAGGCAGTTAGATGCTAATGCTTTTCTTTGATACAGGATTCAATGAGGGCAAAATTAAAGCAAAACTTATATCTTAGAGAGATGAATAAAGTGAGGAATATGTAGAAAAATAAGAAAAGTTATGCTTCTTCACAGACTACGTAGTAAGATTCTCAGTTTACAGGGACCTTGAGATTCTTTCAGGTAAAAAATATAGTGTCTAAAGAAGAGGTTCATGTGCATATGCAGTTTAAACATTAATATGAAACTAATTAGCTCCAAAGCAGAAACATTCTGCACCTCTCTTATGGCATCACTGACAGACCACTTTCTGTTAGGTACTAAAAATAGGGATGATCTCCTCAAGGGCAGGGACCTCAGAGTCCCCTCTGCCTGGTCATGCCCCTACATGCTCCACACTGACTATATCTTGAAGGCCACACGTAGCCTAGGATTAGGAAGATCCAGGGACAGTTTAATCTGAGGCATTCACATTGAACTTTAAATTCAGATTTTGCCTATTCTGAATTTATTTCAGATAAATCAAGTACTTACAATTCCTGACCTCTTAAAATGAAATGAACAGACAACTTGATGGCAGAGTTCAGTTATCATCCCATATATGGGCCCTCTGTAATCAGGAGTACGCAGCGCTGCACTGTGGAGTAGAGCAGTGCAGGGCTGGGAATCAGGAGAGCTGAAGGCTGAGGGCTTTGAAGATTCCTCTCTTACCACTTGTGTGACCCCTGAATGTCAGTTCATGGTGACTCTGTTTCTTTAAAGTGGGAAGGAAGCAAGAATTATTCTCTATTTTGCCTAATATTGTTCAGAAGATTAAATGCGAATGGTTATTAAAGCTATTATTCATAAAATCCAGCAACTGGTAAAAACAAAGTGTTTGGACAGATTGAAATTGTGATCAGAGGTCACAAACACGGGATATCCTCTGATCTAGATGGTTTAGTAACATAATGTCTAAGGTCAGAGGAAGACACCACATCACTTCAAAATGCTATTCTATCTTAAGATTCTTAGTAACTGCAGGTTCACTCAGGTCAGTGTGTTAAAGCCACCAAGGTAAACTGTTTCCTCCATTCCTAATTTTTGGATCATATTTCCTCGAAATGGAATTAAATAAGATATATATAGAACCTAGGATCTGACCTAATACCTGTTTTGGATTTGACTTTTCCCTTGAAAAGCGAGTCATCTTATTTTTTAATATAAGTTGGCACTTTGGGTCCAGCTTCATATTGATTCTGTTTGTTGAAAGATACTGGAGATTTTGATATTTTATGCACAGCTGACTCCTCTCCTCTCCTCTCCCACCCCTCCCCTCCCCTTCTCCTCCTTTATCCTATTTTCCTTTTCTTTCTTTCATTTTTTGGAGACAGGGCCTCACTATGTAGTTCAGCCTGACCTTGAACTTAGCATGTAGCCCAGGCTGGCCTCAAACTTGTAGCAATCATTTTGCCTCAATTTCCCAAGTGCTGGGATTACAGGTGTGCACCACCCTGCTTGGCTTCCCCTCATCCTTTTCTGCATAGTCTGCTTCACTGTAACTGCGCCCTTCCTGAGTGAACCCCCAGAAGAGGGATAGTGTTGGAGGCTAACACATAGGGATGGGGTAAATAGACTGGAGGTTTGTGTCCTTGGTTGGTGGAAAATGAGTTTACTGAAAGGTGCTGCCCTCTGACTATCATCTCCTCCCATTATTCTGTTTAGTTCTATATGACATTCAGAATGCTTTTTAATATATGTTAATCTTAACATATTTTTAAAAACATATTATCTTACAATTCAAGGTGACTCTTCTTTTGAATACCATTCTTAGGGAGAGCAACTGTTTCCTCCTTTCCTCAAGAGGCTAGAGTTCTGAGTTAAGGAAAAGGAGGGCAGTGGACATTCACTGAGCAGTCACTGTGTGTCAGGAACTTTGCATAGATTAGTGTGTTTTACTTTGCTCCATGTGAGAGGAAACTGAGGCTCACAGTGCTTACATCACTTGCAGAGCAGGGACTGACGTTCTGACCCGTTAGGTGACACCCTCGGGAGTCTCTTCCTGGTACACAGCACCTCAGCTCTTTGGTTTCAGGAGACTTTGTTTTGTTATAATCACTGCTAAGGAGTCAGCTTTTCTTCCAGAAATGGCTTTGCAGGTTATTATTGAATGGTAGCAGTAGGCTTAAATGCACTTATGGCCCTTAGAAAATCAGACTTGGGATGAGAATTTTAGGATTATAATAGACTTTGCCAAATACATAACAAACTTTGAATTCTTAAGCTGTGAAACTGAGGCCAGGAAATTAGGATAAGTGATTTTTCCCAGGTCATGCAGTTCATGAGTGGTGAAGCTGGGAGTCGAAGGCCATGATCTGAGCATGCCCATCATGAACTACAGGGAAGAGGAAAGAGAGGATTAAAATATTTTCTTTCTTCCTAAGAAAGAAAAGGAGAAGCCACGTACATGTAGCCAGGAAAAAGAGCCAGTTTGTGAAAATACAGATCTAGGGTGGGCTAAAGAATTTAGTAAGTGACTTCCCAGATTGTGTTTTGCTCCCATTGTACATACAGTTGAGAGCCAAATGCAAGCCACCAAAGTTGCAATGAAGCAGCGAACAGTTATAACACAAATGTTTGTGGGCAGCTGTGGGAGTGCAAGCCACCTGCTCCAAGTTTACAGCTTTGTTATAGTTGGTAAACATTACAGATGGAATGGGAACGCCCCCAGACTGCAGAGCGTCCCATGCCCTTCCTGAGAGGCCTGGCTTGGGGAGACGGGTTGGCCTTGTCCGCGACGAGGCACCGTCTCGCTCTTCTGAGAGCTGCATTCTGCTGGTAGATCACTGTTACCAAGAGTCTCCCGCTACAGATTCACATATTTATAGCTTGTAGGGGCCACAGAACCCCCAGAATATAATCTCCCTCCTATTGTTCAAATGAAGAAACTGAGATCAAGCAGCGACGCATCGAAGGAATAAAGTTAGAGGGAGAGTAACTTGATCTCTGAACTTTTGACCCTTTTCTCACCTTCTCCTACGCCCATGAAACGAGCAGAGAAGGAGGGAGCCGTGAAGTTACAGAACATTGTTGCTGGAAGGGACACTGTTCTCGGTCAGGCTTTTGGGTTGTCGTATGACCAGGGGCACAGTCGGTACTGCGTGGGCAGGCGCCAAGAGTGCCCAACGGCTTGCCATGTGATAACCTTGCAGAGTGACAAAGGTTTTCGCTCAAACACCAAGAATGATTTTGTTGGGAAATGTTCCGCCTGCAATTTGACTTTACAGTTAAGGAATCTAAGCCTAGAGACAGAGAAGGACTTGGACCAAGGTCCCAAAGGAAATCAGCGATTCCTTGACTCCAGACCGTTCTTTGTCTGACTCCATCCCACCGAGCCTGAGTGCATTAGTCGCAACCTTGGCCCCTTCAGCCAAAGGGTGACTCCAGCCGCCTTCCTGTTCAACTCCTAAACTATTTCTCACTTGCTGCTAAACTATTTCCAGCCCTGTACTTACTTGGACTTCAGGCCCTCCTGCCCATAAGGCTGCAGCAGATACTGGTGCACGAGCTTGTCCCTGAGCGTCCCGGCCAGCTTGACTTTCCTTCTCGATCGGTGCAAGTTGATGATGAGAAGTGTAATGGAACCTCGAACGTAGTTGTGACTGGGAGAGAGCGAGAGAGAGAGAGACAGAGAGAGACAGAGAGACAGAGAGAGACAGAGAGACAGAGAGAGAGAGAGAGAGAGAGAGAGAGAGAGAGAGAGAGAGAGAGAGAGAGAGAGAGAGAGAGAGAGAGAGAGAGAGAGAGAGAGAGAGAGAGAGAGAGAGAGAGGGAGAGAGAGAGAGAGAGAGAGAGAGAGAGAGGGAGAGAG